>WNWK01006089.1:0-110529 GCA_009830355.1 Cherax destructor | reverse complement strand
CAGTGGTTGTGTGCTGTGACACCAGTGGTTGTGTGTTGTGACACCAGTGGTTGTGTGTTGTGAGACCAGTGGTTTTGTTGTGACACCAGTGGTTGTGTGTTGTGACACCAGTGGTTGTGTTGTGACACCAGTGGTTGTGTGTTGTGACACCAGTGGTTGTGTTGTGACACCAGTGGTTGTGTGTTTTGACACCAGTGGTTGTGTTGTGACACCAGTGGTTGTGTGTTGTGACACCAGTGGTTGTGTTGTGACACCAGTGGTTGTGTTGTGACACCAGTGGTTGTGTTGTGACACCAGTGGTTGTGTGTTGTGACACCAATGGTTGTGTTGTGACACCAGTGGTTGTGTGTTGTGACACCAGTGGTTGTGTTGTGACACCAGTGGTTGTGTGTTGTGACACCAGTGGCTGTGTGTTGTGACACCAGTGGTTGTGTGTTGTGACACCAGTGGTTGTGTTGTGACACCAGTGGTTGTGTTGTGACACCAGTGGTTGTGTTGTGACACCAGTGATTGTGTTGTGACACCAGTGGTTTAGTGTTGTAACACCAGTGGTTGTGTTGTGACACCAGTGGTTGTGTTGTGACACCAGTGGTTGTGTGTTGTGACACCAGTGGTTGTGTGTTGTGACACCAGTGGTTGTGTTTTGTGACACCAGTGGTTGTGTGTTGTGACACCAGTGGTTGTCACTGAGTTTTGTCAGTAGTCATAACTCAGTGACGTGAGAACTTTTAACTTTATTATGACGTCAGAACTTTTAACTTTATTATGACGTCAGAACTTTTAACTTTATTATGACGTCAGAACTTTTAACTTTATTATGACATCAGAACTTTTAACTTTATTATGACGTCAGAACTTTTAACTTTATTATGACGTCAGAACTTTTAACTTTATTATTACGTCAGAACTTTTAACTTTATTATGACGTCAGAACTTTTAACTTTATTATGACGTCAGTAGTCGTAAGTTTATGTTGTGACGTAACAAGTTTTAATTTTGACTTAACAAATTTTATTACTGGAAATATCTTGTTAAGACGTTCATGTGCACACACACACACACACACACACACACACACACACACACACACACACAATGATACAGACTGTGTCAGGAGACTGATCATACAGACTGTGTCAGGAGACTGTACATGTTATGTATTGTTATGTTATGTGTTACTTTTATGTGTCACTGTTATATGTTATGTTAAGTGTTACTGTTATGTGTTACTGTTATGTGTTGCTGTTATGTGTTGCTATGTTGTGTTATGCTATGAGTAACTATTATGTGTTGCTATGTTATGTGTTATGTTGAGAGTTACTGTTATGTGTTATTTTACGTGTTACTGTTATGTGATAGGTGTTGCTGTTACGTGTTACTGTTATGTGATAGGTGTTGCTGTTACGTGTTACTGTTATGTGATATTTTATGTGTAGCTGTTAAGTGTTATTTTATGTATTACTGTTATGTGTTGCTATGTTATATGTTATGTGTTAGGTGTTGCTGTGTTATGTGTTACTGCTATGTGTTGCTATGTTATTTCTTACTATGTTATGTGTTACTGTTGTGTGTTATGTTAGATGTTGTTATGTTATATGTTGCTATGCTATGTGTTGCTGTGTTGTATTGCTATGTTAAGTGCTGCTATGTTATGTGGTGCTATATTAAGTGTTGCTTTGTTAAGTATTGCTATGTTGTGTGTTGCTATGTTATGTGTCGCTATGTTTTGTGTTGCTATATTAACTGCTGATATGTTAAGTGTTGCTGTGTTATGTGTTATGTTATGTGTTGCTCTGTTAAGTGTTACTATGCTAAGCTTTACTATGTTAAGTGTTGCTATGTTATGTGTTGTTATGTGTCGCTATGTTATGTGTTGCTCTGTTAAGTGTTGCTATGTTAAGTGTTGCTATGCTAAGCTTTGCTATGTTAAGTGTTGCTATGTTATGTGTTGCTATGTTAAGCGTTGCTATGTTATGTGTTATGTTGTGTTGATATGTTAAGTGTTGCTGTGTTAAGCGTTGCTATATTAGTTGTTGCTACTTTTAGCTATGTTAAGTGTTGCTGTGTTAAGCGTTGGTATGTTAAGTGTTGCTATGTTATGTGATGCTATGTTGCTATGCTATGTATTCCTATGCTGTGTTGCTATGTTATGTGTTGATGTATGTTGCTATGCTGTGTATTCCTATGCTGTGTTGCTATGTTATGTGTTGTCATATTATGTGTCGCTAGGCAGACAATATGCTGCATGAAGGAACATAAACCCTCACATTATGTAGTGACTGTCTCTAAGAAACTGTAAAGTTTTGCACTCTGGCAGAAATTTGTTTCTGTCTCACAAACATGTTAGATGACGCGGCAATATTATCAAGTTCTTTTATCCACAATGCTCTGATTTGTTAAGTATCTGTAAATATTACTTGAATATCTGTAAATATTTCTTGAATATCTGTAAATATTACTTGAATATCTGTAAATATTACTTGAATATCTGCAAATATTACTTGAATATCTGTAAATATTACTTGAATATCTGTAAATATTACTTGAATATCTGTAAATATTTCTTGAATATCTGTAAATATTACTTGAATATCTGTAAATATTACTTGAATATCTGTAAATATTACTTGAATATCTGTAAATATTACTTGAATATCTTGAATTATTGAAGCTTTTTAAATTTATGTTTTGTTGTAATTTGTTGCAAAAATAACATTAACCTCTGAAGTGACTACAAAGTCACTTTTACTTTTTATGTGAGACTAGCTGTTGTTATGTGAGACTAGCTGTTGTTATGTGAGACTAGCTGTTGTTATGTGAGACTAGCTGTTGTTATATGAGACTAGCTGTTGTTATATGAGACTAGCTGTTGTTATATGAGACTAGCTGTTGTTATATGAGACTAGCTGTTGTTATGTGAGACTAGCTGTTATGTGAGACTAGCTGTTGTTATGTGAGACTAGCTGTTGTTATATGAGACTAGCTGTTGTTATATGAGACTAGCTGTTGTTATATGAGACTAGCTGTTGTTATATGAGACTAGCTGTTGTTATATGAGACTAGCTGTTGTTATGTGAGACTAGCTGTTATGTGAGACTAGCTGTTGTTATGTGAGGCTAGCTGTTATGTGAGGGTAGCTGTTATGTGAGGCTAGTTGTTATGTGAGGCTAGCTGTTATGTGAGACTAGCTGTTGTTATGTGAGACTAGCTGTTGTTATGTGAGACTAGCTGTTGTTATATGAGACTAGCTGTTGTTATATGAGACTTGCTGTTGTTATGTGAGACTAGCTGTTATGTGAGACTAGCTGTTATGTGAGACTTGCTGTTGTTATGTGAGGCTAGCTGTTATGTGAGGGTAGCTGTTATGTGAGGGTAGCTGTTATGTGAGGCTAGTTGTTATGTGAGGCTAGCTGTTGTTATGTGAGACTAGCTGTTGTTACGTGAGGCTAGCTGTTGCTATGTGAGACTAGCTGTTATGTGAGACTTGCTGTTGTTATGTGAGGCTTGCTGTTATGTGAGGCATGCTGTTATGTGAGGCTTGCTGTTATGTAAGACTAGCTGTTATGTGAGGCTAGGTGCTATGTGAGACTAGCTGTTATGTGAGGATAGCAGTTGTTATGTGAGACTTGCTGTTATGTGAGACTTGCTGTTGTTATGTGAGGCTTGCTGTTATGTGAGGCATGCTGTTATGTGAGGCTTGCTGTTATGTAAGACTAGCTGTTATGTGAGGCTAGGTGCTATGTGAGACTAGCTGTTATGTGAGGATAGCAGTTGTTATGTAAGGCTTGCTGTTGTTATGCGAGACTAGCTGTTATGTGAGGCTAGCTGTTGTTATGTGAGGCTAGCTGTTGTTATATGAGAATAGCTGTTGTTATATGAGGCTTGTTGTTGTTATGTGAGGCTTGCTGTTATGTGAGGCTAGCTGTTATGTGAGGCTAGCTGTTGTTATGTGAGGCTAGCTGTTGTTATGTGAGCCTTGCTGTTGTTATGTGAGCCTTGCTGTTGTTATGTGAGACTTGCTATTAAGTGAGACTAGTTGCTGTTATGTGAGGCTAGATGTTATGTGAGGCTTGCTGTTGTTATGTGAGACTATCTGTTGTTATGTGAGACTATCTGTTGCTATGTGAGACTATCTGTTGTTATGTGAGGCCAGCTGTTGTTATGTGAGGTCAGCTGTTGTTATGTAAGGCTAGCTGTTGTTATGTGAGGCAAGATGTTGTTATGTAAGGTTTGCTGTTGTTATGTAAGGCTAGCTGCTTGTTATGTGAGGCTAGATGTTGTTATGTGAGACTAACTGTTATGTGAGGCTAGCTGTTGTTATGTGAGGCTAGCTGTTGTTATGTGAGGCTTGCTGTTGTTATCTGAGACTATCTCTTGTTATGTGAGGCCAGCTGTTGTTATGTGAGGCCAGCTGTTATGTGATGCCAATTGTTATGTGAGGCTAGCTGTTGCTGTGTAAGGGCAGCTGTTGTTATGTGACACTAGCTGTTTGTCAGGTCAGCTGTTATGTGAGGCCAGCTGTTATGTGAGGCCAGCTGTTATGTGAGGCCAGCTGTTATGTGAGGCCAGCTGTTGCTATGTATCGTGCAGCTGCTGCTGTTGTCCACGCAGCAGCTGTTCCTCTGTCTTAAGAAGTCAGAGTACAGTATTAATCTCTACATGTTATATAATCTACCAAAGAATCTCAAGAAGTGAAAGTATCAGCAGAGGGAAAATATTCTGTACAAGAATAGGATTATTGGTTGTTATGTTCTTCCACTCTGCCTATGGAGTGTCTGTTCTTCAAGTGAGCGCTGAGGTTACTGGGATCACTAGTTTGGTAAGGACAGTGAGTACAGTGGTAAGGCTTCTCTCCAGTGTGAGTTCTGAGGTGCTTCTTGAGGTCGTGACTGCGGTGTGTGCGGTAGTCACAGTGGGGACAGACTAGTGGCCAGCCTTCACTGTGTCTACGGATGTGTTGGGCCAGGAGGAGTGGGCAGTTGGTGGTGAACCTACAGAGTGCACACATGTGAGAGGTCACTCCTGACGCTGCTGCTCCGGCCTCACCTCCCACAGCCCCACCAGCCAGTACTGGCCTCAACGTTCCTCCCTCACACACCTGCAAAGACACGCCAGTGTTACTCGACATTGTGGAGACGCCAACACACACGAAACTCATCACCAATACTCGGCTGTCAGAGGAACCCATCCCACAGTAACCTCTACTACTACAAATACCTTCATTATTCCGTTACTGTATTAACTGTAACTAAACTCATCACCAATACTCGGCTGTCAGTGGAACCCGTCCCACAGTAACCTCTACTACTACAAATACCTTCATTATTCTATTACTGTATCATCTATAACTAGACACAAAGCACATCAAACCAAGAGGCTGGAAAACGTTAGGACGTGTTTCCTTAAGACAACCTGTTGTCCATATGGAAATAAATGGTATAAAATACCGACACAATGGAACAATAAACACATAAGCAGTATAATGTGATCCTTTATTGACAACGTTTCGCCCACGCAGTGGGCTTTATCGAGTCACAGACAGATCTGTCTGTGACTCGATAAAGCCCACTGCGTGGGCGAAACGTTGTCAATAAAGGATCACATTATACTGCTTATGTGTTTATTTTTCCTGTTGTCCATATTCACCCATCAATATAAAATGGGTACCTGGGTGTTAGTCGACTGGTGTAGGTCACATCCTAGGACACAATTGACCTAATTTGCCAGAAATGCTCAGCATAACAAGCGGCTTTCTATATAGTAGTATGTCATTGATGTCAGCTAGGCCTGTATACCTTGTACATGTACTTGTAGAAAAAATATATTATATTATAATATTAAGAGTTTGCTTAAGTAATCCCAATGCATTTTGTGGTGAATACGTTTTTGCAAAAACAAAGAAAAAACATTACAGATTTTGTAAAACAACCTTATCTTGCTTATTTTGGAGTGGCGCTTGGAGAACAAGTCTTGGGCTCCCATATGGGTACAATTGGGTACAATGCTTACGACAGGGGAAAAAATAGGCAAAGGAAAAGTTTAAACTTGGGTGTGTCTATGGTGGGGAGAGAACAGAAAAACCACCACGACGATTGTTATTTCTGTATGGTGAAAGTGAAAGGTTTCAATCGATACAAAAAAGTCAAGTGGGAATATTCTGATTTGGTTGGAGTCAGGAAGGAGACCTGTGCCACAGAGAAGATGTTCCCATACCAGTGTTTACAACACTGCCTGACCTTCCACTGTCAGATGTTGAAGAAACTCAGGGTTTAGCATGTATCACAGGTGAGTATGAATTAAGCATTGCAATACCCGATCAGTTGTCCCAAGAAGAACTCAATGATTTGATACGTTAATTCAGTCTGTCAAAGCAAGCATCTGAACTTTTAGCATCCAGACTAAAAAAAAAAAAACTGTCTACAATATGAAGTTAAAATAACAGCTTATCGGACAAGAGTTGTTGAATGCCTTCCTTACTTCAGCCAAGATAAAGAACTTGTATACTGCAATGACATCTCTGGATTTCTTCGAATAGGACTTGAATATCGACCAGGAGATTAGTGGCTGTTTATAGACAGCTCCATTAGAAGATTGAAATGTGTCTTATTGCACAATGGTAACCAATATGCATCTCTCCCAATTGCTCACTCAACAAAACTTAAAGAAGAATACGAAATATCAAAATCTTGTGCTATCATGAGCACAAGATGACTATTTGTGTTGATTTGAAGATGGTAAACTTCTTGCTGCTTGGCCAACAGAGTGGATATACAAAATACACTTGTTTGCCTGTTTGTTGGACAGTAGGACTAAGGCAGATCATTGGACAAAAGTGACATGGCTTTCAAGAAGAAAACATGACTACAGGTGCAGCAAACATCCTTAACGAGCCATTGGTTGACAGGCATAACATTATTCTACCACCACTCTACATTAAGTTAGGACTAATGAAGCAATTCGTTAAGACCTTGGACAAAGATGGTAATTGCTTCAAATAAATTTGTAGATCATTCCCTGCATGGTGCAGTTATGTGTCAGTTGTCAAGAACTTCTTGGGTAGTCACAAAGAAGACAATTATGAAGAACTGGTGCAAAATATGCTGATAAGATTTAAGAATTTAGGCTCTAATATAAGCCTAAAAATACACTTTCTCCATAGCCACCTAGACAGATTTCCATATAAGGAAAGGTATCAAGGCAGATGGGACATACACATAATAGCATACTATTGACGAAGCCTCCAACGTTTTCATGTGCAGTAATTAGTGGTATCTGAATTATCTTACTATGTTAATCTATTATAAAGAATGAAGTGCTAGTATGTATTACACGATTTGACTTTTGCAAGATCTAAAACATAATTTCAATATGATTTGCAAGTTAGCCCCACCTGAACAATATATTTTTCACATCTTTTATGTTTTTCAATGAGATACCAAATTTATCAAAAACTAGAGCCAATCAAGCAAAACCGATGACATATTCAGAATCAGCACTACAAACTTACCCTAAAATAAGCTTAATATCATTGACCAGAAAAAGAGTGTTGACCAGTGGATAATGGGCTTTAAAAGGCTGAAGGGAGGATATACGATGACGACTGGGGGACGAAAAAGATATTTAATAAAAAATCATCAAACTAACAGAAGAGAAGGACGTGTCCCAGCTGGCAAATATTTAGAGAATTGGGGGATATCTGAGGGATAAAAATTGCCCAGTTAAACTGACATTATGACATAAATAGTATGAAACAGGATCATGCAGCAGAAACCACAGTTAAAGAACTCACAAAACGATCAGTGAATGTACCTCAACCGCGAGAGAACATGAAAGGAACAAAGAACAGGAGCAACTGAGAGGATACAGAGACACAAGTGGCAGGAAGGAGAGACATCGATAGATAGTTAAGCCCAGACTCGGGAGAACCACCAAACACTAAACACAACCATCCACAGAACCTCCAACCCCTACCACAACCAAACTCAATAACCCAAAACAAACCACACTCTGCACCCACAACCCCAGCACAAATTTTAACTTCACAGCAGCTATTCAAAGTATCCCGCTCTACCTCCCACTTCCCCAGCCTGCAGCAACCCACTCAAACCCCAAAATATGGTACTGGAAAAAAAGCTGAAGGTATAGTATACCAATGCAGGTGGAGTGGCATGAACGAATCATGGAGGCATCCCCAGACATCATAATACTTACAGAAACAAAGCTCACGGGGATAACAGATGTGATCTTCCCGACCAGCTATCAGATCCTGAGAGAAAACAGGGGGAACAAAGAAGGAGGAATAGTTGCATTGCTCATCAAAAACCAGTGGAGTTTTGAGGAGTTGGGAGGAATAGACAAAAGGGAAGCATGCGACTACACAGTAGGAACACTTCAGGCCAGGAGTCCCAAGGTAGTGATAGCAGTGATGTACAACCTGCCACTGAACAGCAAGATATCAAGACAAAAGTATGATGAGAGCAACATAGCAATAGTGGACACACTATCTGAGGTGGCTAAAAGGGCCCACATGGGCAGGGCAAAGTTACTCATCATGCGGAATTTCAACCACAAGGAGACTACTGGGAAAACCTGGAGCCATATGAGAGACCAGAAAAACATGAAGTGCTAAGATGCTGGAAGAATCTTAGCACCAACATGTTAGGGGACACAACCAGAGAGAGAGAGAGAGAGAGAGAGAGAGAGGATGAGCCAGCAAGGTTGAACCTCATACTCACTTTGAGTAGTCCCGACATTGGGGATATTACATACGAAAGGCCCCTCGGTGCTAGTGATCATGAGGTCCTGAGTTTACAATACAATGTAGAGTTAACAGTGGAGAAACAGCACGAGAAGGAGGGAAGAAGCCAAACTTCAAAAGAGGGAACAACACAGGCATGAGGCAATTTCTGTATGAGGTACAGTGGGGAAGAGAACTAGAGGGGAAAGACAGTAAATGAAATGATGGAACACATGGCCACAAAGTGCCAGGAGGCAGAAGAGAAAATTATACCCAAGGGCAACAGAAACAATGGGAAGACCAGAATAAGCCCATGCTTCACCCAGCGTTGTAGAGAGGCTAAAGCCAAGTGCACTAGAGCATGGGAAAAGATAGAAGGCAAAGGGCTTAGGAAAATAAGGAGCTGAGCCATGGATAGGGAGGGAGGCCCAGCGTCAATGTGAGGATGACATAGCATCAAAATCCAAATCTGACAAAAAATTGTTATACAACCTCATCAGGAGGAAACCAACAGTCAAGGACCAGGTGATCAGGCTGAGGAGGGAAGGAGGGGAGCTCAAAAGAAATGACCAGGAAGTATGTAAAGAGTTCAGCACGAGAGTTAGGAAGGTATTCTCAGTGGAGAGAGAAAGGCTTCCAGCAAACCGAGATGGTAGGGTACACCAACAAGTGCTGAACACATTACACACAATCAAGGATTAGGTGGAGACACTGCTATGTGAACTAGATACCTTGAAGGTGGCGGGCCCAGATAACATTTCTCTGTAGGTCTTGAGAGAGGGTGCAGAGGCACTATAAGTGCAGCTAACAAAAATCTTCAACAAATTTATCGAAACAGGGCAACTAGCTGAGGTAATGACAGTAAATGTAGTCCCAATTTTTAAGAGAGGAAACAGACAGGCAGCACTAAACTACAGGGCAATGCCACTGACATGTACAGTATGTACAGTCATGGAGAGGATTATTAGGAGAGTGGTGGAGCACCTACAAAGGAATGGGCTCATACATAACAACCAGCACGGTTTCAGGGATGGGAAAGGGAAAGCCTATGTCATAAACCTAATGGAGTTCTACGACAAAGTAAGAGACGACAGGAGAGAGAGAGAGGGGTGGTTACACTGCACTTTCTTGGACTGTAAAAAGGCTTTCGACACAGTTCCGCACAGAGATTAGTGCAAATGTTAGAGGAGCTGGTAGGTATATCAGGAAAAGCCCTTCACTGTATCAGTGCATACCTGACAGGAAGGAAACAAGTGATGGTATGTGATGAGGTGTTAGAGTGGGCGCATGTGACATGATGGAAGGGACAGATTCAGAAGTGTCCCTGTTTGTAGATGACGTGAAGCTAATTTGGAGAATTCAAGCAAACGAGGATCAGGTAAGACTACAAAGGGTCCTGGACAGGCTGCAAATCTGGTCTGACAATGGCTCCTATAGTTTAACCCCCACCAAATGCAAAGTCACGAAGGTAGGGAAAGGACAAAGAAGACCGCAGATGGAGTACATGCTCAGGGGTCAAAGGCAGCAAACCTCACTCAAAATGAGGGCCATGGGCATTACGGTAAAGGTAGGCAGATGGATTTTCGGGTTCCTAACACACAGAACACAAAAAGTAGTAGTAAACAGAGCAAGATCCAGCATCAGCGAGGTCAAAAGCTCAGTGCCCCAAGGCACTGTCCTGGCGCCTCTGCTGTTTCTCATCCTCATAGCAGACATAGATAAAAACACCCAGCACACTTTTGTATCATCATTTGCAGATGACACTAAAATAAGCAAGAAAGTCACTACGGTAGAGGACACTGAAAAATTACAGGAAGACATAAGCAGGGTCTTCCAGTGGGCAGTGGAGAACAACATGACGTTCAATGGTGATATGTTCCAGCTGGTATGGAAAGAATGAAGAACTCAAAAGGAACACTATATACAAAACTCAAGAGGGTCACCAAATAGAACGAAAGGAACACGTAAAAGACCTGGAAATAAATATGTCAGCTGACCTTTCTTTTAAAGAACATAATAAGACAAAGATCACGACAGCCAGGAGGATGACGGGGTGGGTGTTGAAAACTTTCAAAACAAGGGAAATAATGCCAATGGTGACACTCTTCAAATCGCTAGTGCTCCCTCATTTAGAATATTGCTCAGTGCTGACGGCCCCGTTCAAAGCAGGAGAAATATCAGAGCTGGAACAAATACAGAGATCGTTTACAGCGCACATTGAGCCAGTAAAGCACCTAAATTGATGGGAACGCCTTCATGTCTTGAACATGTACTCACTGGAGCGGAGGAGAGAGAGATACATGATAATATATACCCGGAAATTACTCGAGGGCCTGGTCCCAAATCTTCACACTGCCATAACACATACTGGAGTGAGAGATATGGGAGGAAGTGTAAAATAAACCCAGTGAGGAGCAGGGGTGCGGTGGGGACAATAAGGGAGCACTGTATCAACATCCGGGGTCCCAGACTATTCAACATCTTACCAGAAGATATCAGAAATACGACTGGAACAAGTGTAGAAGCCTTCAAGAGGAAACTGGACAAGTATCTTCACCAGGTGCCAGATCAACCAGGCTGTTATGGATGTGAGACAGCAGGCCTCCAGCAGCAACAGCCTGGTTGACCAGGCAAGCACCAGACGAGCCTGGCCCATGGCCGGGCTCCCAGAGTGAAACTCTCGAAACTCTTCAAAGGAATCTCTAAGGTAAAGGTAAGTTTATATCATAAATGATACTTTTTCATCGTTGTAACAAGGGAATGTTCACCGCTACAACTCTATATGTGTATATGTGTGTATATGTGTGTATATGTGTGCTTCGTACTCCAGGTTTGCTGATGATGGTGGGATAAGCAGGTGGTGGTGATGACGGTCACTAGGGTGATGGTAGGGGATGGGTATGGTGCATGGTGATGCAGGTGGTGGTGATGGTCACTAGGGTGATGGGTAGGGTGCTTGGTGATGTGTAGAATAGAACCTGACATTCCATACTCGGAACATCTAGGATTCCTTACCTGTATCTATACAGGTGAGTGTGTGTATTGTTGGGTGTACTTATTTCTGGGTATTCCATGTGGACAGTACTCATTAACATACATATAAATGCACATAGTATTGGTAAAAAGCACTTACCTTGATGTGTGGAGTTTGTAAGTTATAAACTCCCGTCAGGAACACCACGGAGAATACGTATATGAGTCACTGTGCCAAACCTGGATTAGTTGAGACAAGAAAAGCCGTCTTGTCGCTATGCAATGTGACTAGTGAAGAGCAGTGCCCTTCACTGTGCAAGCCTGGTAGTGCGAGTGAAGGCTAAGTCACCCTTTCTTCAACTAGGCATTACTGGGTTTCATAACCCTCCATACGCAGGTGACTGGCCAGCGTGGGTAGCTGTCACCACGCTAGTGGGTAGGACAAGTGGGTAGCACTGTTGCAGAGGCTGAGATGAAGGTAATCGTATATACTAGGCGAATTATCTGTCATATCATTGCTACCCATTTTTCAAATAAACATAAAATTTCCAAACAGATGTCATATTTCATCACTGTCCCAATTAATATGCACACTACTGTAGTATATAAAACCCAATGTCAGGTCAGGGGACGCAGAGGTCATTGGTCGCAAGTCAGGTCACATCATTTTCTGTGATAATTATGCTTCAGCAATGTGCTCATTCATCCTCCTGAACCATCCCCAGATAAGTTTAATACTTTGTGTGTGTAATTGATAGCTGGTTCAAGGTACTGTTGTTTGACCTTGTTGCTCTCATGATATATTAGTTATTCTTATCTTTAATCGAAGAACCATGGAGGTGCTGCTAATGTTGTAGCTTCTACAAACATAACTGTGTTGTTGTAGACATGTTTGTAGACTGTGTTGTTGTAGACATGTTTGTAGACTGTGTTGTTGTAGGCATGTTTGTAGACTGTGTTGTTGTAGGCATGTTTGTAGACTGTGCTGTTGTAGGCATGTTTGTAGACCATGTTGTTGTAGGCATGTTTGTAGACTGTGCTGTTGTAGGCATGTTTGTAGACTGTATTGTTGTAGGCATGTTTGTAGACTGTGTTGTTGTAGGCATGTTTGTAGACTGTGTTGTTGTAGGCATGTTTGTAGACTGTGTTGTTGTAGACATGTTTGTAGACTGTGTTGTTGTAGGCATGTTTGTAGACTGTGTTGCTGTAGGCATATTTGTAGACTGTTGTTGTAGGCATGTTTGTAGACTGTGTTGTTGTAGGCATGTTTGTAGACTGTGTTGTTGTAGGCATGTTTGTAGACTGTGTTGTTGTAGACATGTTTGTAGACTGTTGTTGTAGGCATGTTTGTAGACTGTGTTGTAAGCATGTTTGTAGACTGTGTTGTTGTAGGCATGTTTGTAGACTGTGTTGTTGTAGGCATGTTTGTAGACTGTTGTTGTAGGCATGTTTGTAGACTGTGTTGTTGTAGACATGTTTGTAGACTGTGTTGTTGTAGGCATGTTTGTAGACTGTGTTGTTGTAGGCATGTTTGTAGACTGTGTTGTTGTAGGCATGTTCGTAGACTGTGTTGCAAGCATGTTTGTAAACTGTGTTGTTGTAGGCATGTTTGTAGACTGTGTTGTTGTAGACATGCTTGTAGACTGTGTTGTTGTAGACATGTTTGTAGACTGTGTTGTTGTAGACATGTTTGTAGACTGTGTTGTAAGCATGTTTGTAGACTGTGTTGTTGTAGGCATGTTTGTAGACTGTGTTGTTGTAGGCATGTTTGTAGACTGTGTTGGTGTAGACATGTTTGTAGACTGTGTTGTTGTAGACATGTTTGTAGACTGTGTTGTTGTAGGCATGTTTGTAGACTGTGTTGTTGTAGACATGTTTGTAGACTGTGTTGTTGTAGACATGTTTGTAGATTGCAGTTTAGGCTGAATATGATTATTATTATAATCAAAAGGAAGCGCTAAACCTACCAGGGTCATACAGCACTTCAGAGCAGGAGTTGCTGCAGGATGTGAGGAGTCATTATGAAGTTAGGAGGGGCTGTGAGGAGTCATTATGAAGTTAGGAGGGGCTGTGAGGAGTCATTGTGAAGTTAGGAGGGGCTGTGAGGAGTCATTATAAAGTTAGAAGGGGCTGTGAGGAGTCATTGTAAAGTTAGGAGGGGCTGTGAGGAGTCATTATGAAGTTAGGAGGGGCTGTGAGGAGTCATTATGAAGTTAGGAGGGGCTGTGAGGAGTCACTGTGAAGTTAGGAGGGGCTGTGAGGAGTCATTGTAAAGTTAGGAGGGGCTGTGAGGAGTCATTATGAAGTTAGGAGGGGCTGTGAGGAGTCATTATGAAGTTAGGAGGGGCTGTGAGGAGTCACTGTGAAGTTAGGAGGGGCTGTGAGGAGTCATTGTAAAGTTAGGAGGGCTGTGAGGAGTCATTATGAAGTTAGGAGGTGCTGTGAGGAGTCATTATGAAGTTAGGAGGGGCTGTGAGGAGTCATTGTAAAGTTAGGAGGGGCTGTGAGGAGTCATTATGAAGTTAGGAGGGGCTGTGAGGAGTTATAAAGTTAGGAGGGCTGTGAGGAGTCATTATGAAGTTAGGAGGGGCTTGAGGAGTCACTGTGAAGTTAGGAGGGCTGTGAGGAGTCATTATGAAGTTAGGAGGGGCTGTGAGGAGTCATTATGAAGTTAGGAGGGGCTGTGAGGAGTCATTATGAAGTTAGGAGGGGCTGTGAGGAGTCACTGTGAAGTTAGGAGGGGCTGTGAGGAGTCATTGTAAAGTTAGGAGGGGTTGTGAGGAGTCATTATGAAGTTAGGCGGGGCTGTGAGGAGTCATTATGAAGTTAGGGGGGCTGTGAGGAGTCATTGTAAAGTTAGGAAGGGCTGTGAGGAGTCATTATGAAGTTAGGAGGGGCTGTGAGGAGTCATTATGAAGTTAGGAGGGGCTGTGAGGAGTCATTATGAAGTTAGGAGGGCTGTAGGAGTCATTGTAAAGTTAGGAAGGGCTGTGAGGAGTCATTATGAAGTTAGGAGGGGCTGTGAGGAGTCATTATGAAGTTAGGAGGGGCTGTGAGGAGTCATTATGAAGTTAGGAGGGGCTGTGAGGAGTCACTGTGAAGTTAGGAGGGGCTGTGAGGAGTCATTGTAAAGTTAGGAGGGTTGTGAGGAGTCATTATGAAGTTAGGAGGGGCTGTGAGGAGTCATTATGAAGTTAGGAGGGGCTGTGAGGAGTCATTGTAAAGTTAGGAAGGGCTGTGAGGAGTCATTATGAAGTTAGGAGGGGCTGTGAGGAGTCATTATGAAGTTAGGAGGGGCTGTGAGGAGTCATTATGAAGTTAGGAGGGGCTGTGAGGAGTCATTGTAAAGTTAGAAGGGGCTGTGAGGAGTCATTATAAAGTTAGGAGGGGCTGTGAGGAGTCATTATGAAGTTAGGAGTGGCTGTGAGGAGTCATTATAAAGTTAGGAGGGGCTGTGAGGAGTCATTATGAAACTGTGGTTTTTAATTTTGGAAAAACGAGAAGGACTGTTACAGCCAGACCAGATTTATGATGTATTATGGCAGTTGTAAGTCCCGTGGAGGACTGAAACATTAATCAATATCTGATTTATTTCTAAGATAGTTATACACAGTATATGAGGCGCTTTGAATCCTGGCCATAACATTATAAAGGACTCCCTTGTCGTCCCTGGCCGAGCAATACAGGATGACTTTGAGAACCTGGCAAAACATATATTGAATACAAGACATTGTTTGCCAGTTCAATCTCATCAAATTCATGGAGAAACTGAACAAGGTAGAACAGATGGCAGGCAGGTGGTGTGGGACTACACATGCATATCCACACTAGCTTATACACATCTTCAATAAATCAGGGATGAATGAGATGCAGCTACAGAGACTACAAGAAGTCTAGAAGAAAACAGGGAGCTGGCTCATTATTATATATTTGATCCCAGAGGTTCTTGGAAGAATATCTCGGCCAAGCTCTTGAAGTTAGGTACAAAGATTCAACAGAGACACTAAGAAGAGCAACCACCTTTCTGTTCCAGGATGAGAGTTTCACGTCAGCGAGGTAATGACTCTTCTATCTTGGACAGGCGTCCACATCATGAGCTGAATAAACTCTTTGAAATGTAATTGCTAACAAATACATCTGTGTAATACTTATGCAACATATGGGACTCTTTGTTGAAGAAACGTTTCGCCACACAGTGGCGTCATCAGTCAACAAAGATTCCCCTATGTTGCATAAATGTCCCAATTCTTCAATTTGTCGGTTTTCAAAACCATTTATCACATCTGAGTAATAGTAATACATATTTCTTTTATGTCAAGGACATCTTTGTAATAGTACTTGTAGTACTTCTCTTAAAACTCTTGTACTAATATTATTGTACACAATAAAATATACATGTCTACATATTTAAGACAGCGTCGTAGAATATTCAAATAGCCTCAAATAGATTTCTCTATATTTATCAGTGAAGTCATCTGCCTGCTTTTCTGAGGCTATCTGTCCCCACACTTGTCCCAGAGATACTCATATATACCTGCTTATGTTGTTTGTAGGATCCATGGTGCATTGGGTAGAGCATCGTCAACGTTGTGTGGCTTTCCAAGGGGCTGGACAAGGTTTTGTTAATGATATATATATATATATATATATATATTATAGGTAGTAGGTTGGTAGACAGCAACCACCCAGGGAGGTACTACCGTCCTGCCAGGTGACTGTGAAACAGAAACCTGAAACTGTTTTACATGATGGTAGGATTGCTGGTGTCTTTTTTCTGTCTCATAAACACGCTGGATAACAGGTATATCTAGCTACTTCTACTTACACTTTAGGTCACACTACACTGGCATACACATGCATATATATACATACACACATCTAGGTTTTTCTTCTTTTTCTTAATAGCTCTTGTTCCTTTTATTTTCTCTATTGTCCATGGGGAAGTGGAAAAGAATCTTTCCTCCGTAAGCCATGCGTGTCCTATGAGGCGACTAAGATGCCGGGAGCAATGGGCTGGTAACCCCTTCTCCTGTACAAATCTACTAAAAACGAGAAGAAGAAAAACTTTATAAAATTGGGTTGTCTGAATGTGCGTGGATGTAGTGCGGATGATAAGAAAGAGATGATTGCCGATGTTATGAATGAAAAGAAGTTGGATGTCCTGGCCCTAAGCGAAACAAAGCTGAAGGGGGTAGGCGAGTTTCAGTGGGGAGAAATAAATGGGATTAAGTCAGGAGTATCTGAGAGAGTTAGAGCTAAGGAAGGGGTAGCAATAATGTTGAAGGATCAGTTATGGAAGGAAAAGAGGGAATATAAATGTGTAAATTCAAGGATTATGTGGATTAAAATAAGGGTCGGATGCGAAAAGTGGGTCATAATAAGCGTGTATGCACCTGGAGACGAGAGGAGTGTAGAGGAGAGAGAGAGATTTTGGGAGATGTTAAGCGAATGTATAGTAACTTTTGAACCAAATGAGAGAGTAATTGTGGTAGGGGACCTAAATGCTAAAGTGGGAGAAACATGCAGAGAGGGTGTGGTAGGTAAGTTTGGGGTGCCAGGTGTAAATGATAATGGGAGCCCTTTGATTGAACTTTGTATAGAAAGGGGTTTAGTTATAGGTAATACATATTTTAAGAAAAAGAGGATAAATAAGTATACAAGATATGATGTAGGGCGTAATGACAGTAGTTTGTTGGACTATGTATTGATAGATAAAAGACTGTTGAGTAGACTTCAGGATGTACATGTTTATAGAGGGCTACAGATATATCAGATCACTTTTTAGTTATAGCTACAGTGGGAGTAAAAGGTAGATGGGATACAAGGAAAATAGAATCAGTAAGTAAAAGAGAGGTGAAGGTTTATAAACTAAAAGAGGAGGCAGTTAGGGTAAGATATAAACAACTATTGGAGGATAGATGGGCTAGTGAGAGTGTAGGCAATGGGGTCGAAAATGTATGTGGTAGATTTAAAAATGTAGTGTTAGAGTGTTCAGCAGAAGTTTGTGGTTACAGGCGAGTGGGTGCGGGAGGAAGAGGAGCGATTGGTGGAATGATGATGTAAAGAGAGTAGTAAGGGAGAAAATGTTAGCATATGAGAGGTTTTTACAAAGTAGAAGTGATGCAAGGAGGGAAGAGTATATGGAGAGAAAAGAGAGGTTAAAGAGTGGTGAAGCAATGTAAAAGAGAGCAGATGAGAGAGTGGGTGAGATGTTATCAGCAAATTTTGTTGAAAATAAGAAAAAGTTTTGGAATGAGATTAATAAGTTGAGGAAGCCTAGAGAACAAATGGATTTGACAGTTAAAAATAGGAGAGGAGAGTTATTAAATGGAGAGTTAGAGGTATCGGGAAGATGGAGAGAATATTTTGAGGATTTGTTAAATGTTGATGAAGACAGGGAAGCTGTGATTTCGTGTGTAGGGCAAGGAGGAATAACATCTTGTAGGAGTGTGGAAGAGCCAGTTGTGGGTGTAGGGGAAGTTCGTGAGGCAGTGGGTAGAATGAAAGGGGGTAAGGCAGCTGGGATTGATGGGATAAAGAAAGAAATGTTAAAAGCAGGTGGGGATATAATTTTGGAGTGGTTGGTGCTATTATTTAATAAATGTATGGAAGAGGGTAAGGTACCTAGGGATTAGCAGAGAGCGTGTATTGTTCCTTTGTATAAAGGCAAAGGGGACAAAAGAGAGTGCAAAAATTATAGGGGAATAAGTCTGTTGAGTGTACCTGGTAAAGTGTATGGTAGAGTTATTATTGAAAGAATTAAGAGTAAAACAGAAAGCAGGATAGCAGATGAACAAGGGGCTTTAGGAAAGGTAGGGGTGTGTAGACCAAGTGTTTACAGTGAAACATATAGGTGAACAGTATTTGGATAAGGGTAAAGATGTTTTTGTGGCATTTATGGATTTGGAAAAGGCGTATGATAGGGTAGATAGGGGGGCAATGTGGCAGATGTTGCAGGTGTATGGAATAGGAGGAAGGTTACTGAAAGCAGTGAAGAGTTTTTATGAGGATAGTGAGGCTCAGGTTAGAGTGTGTAGGAGGGAAGGGACTATTTCCCAGTAAAAGTGGGCCTTAGACAAGGATGTGTGATGTCACCGTGGTTGTTCAATATATTTGTAGATGGGGTTGTAAGAGAAGTGAATGCGAGGGTCTTGGCAAGAGATGTTGGGCTAAAAGATAAAGAAGCAAATACAAAGTGGGAGTTGTCACAGTTGCTTTTTGCTGATGACACTGTGCTTTGGGAGATTCTGAAGAGAAGCTGCAGAGGTTGGTGGATGAATTTGGTAGGGTGTGTAAAAGAAGAAAATTGAAAGTGAATATAGGAAAGAGTAAGGTGATGAGGATAACAAAAAGAATAGGTGACGAAAGATTGGATATCAGATTGGAGGGAGAGAGTATGGAGGAGGTGAATGTATTCAGATATTTGGGAGTGGACATGTCGGCGGATGGGTCTATGAAGGATGAGGTGAATCATAGAATTGATGAGGGAAAAGGGTGAGTGGAGCACTTCGGAGTCTGTGGAGACAAAGAACCTTGTCCATGGAAGTAAAGAGGGAATGTATGAGAGTATAGTTATACCAACGCTCTTATATGGGTGTGAAGCATGGGTGATGAATGTTGCAACGAGGAGAAGGCTGGAGGCAGTGGAGATGTCATGTCTGAGGTCAATGTGTGGTGTGAATATAATGCAGAGAATTCGGAGTTTGGAAATTAGGAGGAGGTGCGGGATTACCAAAACGATTGTCCAGAGAGCTGAGGAGGGTTGTTGAGGTGGTTTGGACATGTAGAGAGAATGGAACGAGACAGAGTCACTTCGAGAGTGTATAAATCTGTAGTGGAGGGAAGGCGGGGTAGGGGTCGGCCTAGGAAAGGTTGGAGGGAGGGGTAAAGGAAGTTTTGTGTGCGAGGGCTTGGATTTCCAGCAAGCATGTGTGAGCGTATTTGATAGGAGTGAATGGAGGCATATGGTTTTTAATACTTGACGTGCTGTTGGAGTGTGAGCAAAGTAACATTTATGAAGGATTCAGGAAACCGGCAGGCCGGACTTGAGTTCTGGAGATGGGAAGTACAGTGCCGGCACTCTGAAGGAGGGTGTAAATGTTGCAGTTTTATAACTGTAGTGTAAAGCACCCTTCTGGCAAGACAGTGATGGAGTGAATGATGATGAAAGTTTTTCTTTTCGGGCCACCCTGCCTTGGTGGGAATCGGCCGATGTGTTAATAAAAAAATAAAAAAAAATATATATATATATATATATATATATATATATATATATATATATATATATATAGGTTAGGGTATGTAGGAGAGAGGGATGCGAGATGTCACAATGGTTGATTAATATTTTATAGATGGGTTTGTATGAGGAGTGAATACTCAGGTGTTGGGAGAGGTGTGGGAATGGAAGATAAAGAATCTAACATAAAGTGAGAATCACAATTATTTTTGCTGATAACACTGTGCTTTTGGAAGATTCTGAAGGGAAGTTGCAGAGGTTGGTGGTTGAGTTTTGGAGGGTAGGGAGCGAGTATATAGGAAGTGAATGTGTTCATATATTTGGGAGTGGACGTGTCAGCAGATGGGTCTATGGAAGATGAGGTGAACCATAGAATTGATGAGGGAAAAAAGGTGAATGATGCACTGAGGAATCTGTGGAGACAAAGAACGTTATCCATGGAGTCAAAACGGGGAATATATGAGATTATAGCGGTACCAACATCCTTATATGGGTGTGAAGGATGGGTTGTAAATGTTGCAAGGAGGCTGGAGGCAGTGATGTCGTGTATGAGTGCAATGTGTGGTGTGAGCATTATGCAGAGGATTCGTGGCTTGGAGATTAGTAGGTGCGGGATTACTAAAAGTATTATCCAGAGGGCTGAGGAGGGGTTGTGGAGGTGGTTCGGACATTTGGAAAGGATGGAACAAAACAGGATGACCTGGGAGGCATATAAATTAGAAGTGGAAGGCAGGGTCGTCCTAGGAAAGGTTGGAGAGAGGGAGTAAAGGAGGTTTTTGTGTGTGAGCGGAACCTCTAGGCAGTCTCTAGGCAGCTTCCAGTCAGCCTATAGGAAGCCTCCAGGCAGCCTCTAGGCAACTTTCAGTCAGCCTATAGGCAACTTCCAGTCAGCCTATAGGCAGCCTCTAGGCAACTTCCAGGCAGTCTATAGGAAGCCTCCAGGCAGCCTCTAGGCAGCCTCTAGGCAGCCTCCAGGCAGCCTCCCAGGATGTCAGCTAAACTCTTGATGTTGTGGAGGTGGATACCACCATGCCTGCCAAGGTGGTGTAGTGGTCTCAGCAGTGATTCTCAACCAGGGGTAAATTTACCAGGGGTAAATTTACCCCTTGGGGGTAAAAAACATGAATAATTTATTTTTTTCTGACCTTCTTGTTTTTCTGTCCCTTTATGATGGCGATAATTTTTTTGTATGGAAGTAATGGGGTTAATGGAGAAATACATCAAGCCGAGGGAGTTAATGATGGAGGAAAAGTTGAAAATCCCTGAGACTAAGCTTCCTGGGAGGTTGTTTAGTCTCCACAGTTTAGCTAAGCTTCCTGGGAGACTGTTTAGTCTCCATAGTTTAGCTAAGCTTCCTGGGAGACTGTTTAGTCTCCAGTTTGAGTCTCAGTGTTATTCTTTGCTTTAACATCACATGTTTTCCTGTATGCATCATGTACAGTAAGTATAACATTATTTTATTTATGGGGAAGTGCTTATCCCATTAGGACAGCATTATGAGGGTAACCAGATTTCATCCAAGGAAGGGGAGAGTAGCTCTAATTCCTTGGATTTCGAGTCTTTTAGAACAGCCATCAAGACAAACCTTAAGAGACCAAGAGAAAAAAATAACTTATGAAATAGACTTTTGTTTTGGTAATTTTATACTGCTATGATGAACAGAAATACCAAAGCACTGGAAAACATTTTATTTTTCTAAAATTTTCAAGTCTCAAACCATTACCAACACTTGTTCAGCACATATCAATATTACTGTTGAACAAAAGTTCCTGTTATAGCTTTCTAACTTACAAAACCAAAATTATGAATTTATTGCAGAAGTAACTCTGGAGAGATGAAAACTGAAGCAATAACAGATTTCGATCATTTAAATCATATTAAGGTGTCCATCTGCAACAACTGTGGTCCTCAGATAGGTTTCAAACTCAAGTAATACATTGCCATAACACAATCGTCTAACGTCGCGTCCAGCCGACGCGCGCGTTGCGTCGGAGTGCAAACAAAGATGTTTTGAGCTATAAAGTGCTGATAGAATATTAGCAAAGAAACATCTCTGGCAGCATTCAGGGGAACTGGTCAACCTGACATGAGTCCTCAAGGTGGGAGGCATAGTGCCTGCACTCTGAAGGAGATGAGACCTGGTAGGTCACTTCAAGTGTGATATTCATGCACTTCTGACAAGACATCCATTGAATGAGTGACGATGAATGTTTTCTCCTTCATTGTGTGATGCTACCTTTGTGGGAAATGGATATTGTGGGTTAAAATAAAAAACAACAACAGAAAACAATCCTTACAAACCAAATCATTTATATCTATACTAAGTCTTAACAAATAACTTTTATGGGGCATCTATGGTCTTGTGAACTTAAAATCTTGAGCTTCGCCTCAGCTACATAATGTTGTTGCAGCAGACGACAATCCCTCGGTTAACTCAACTAGGTCAGACTGCCATCTATTGGCCACACCAATGTTAAGCTGGTATGCTGGTGCCCCAGCCTCTGCTGCACTCTAATAACATCACTGATGTCAACAATTAAGATGCATGAAACAAGTTACTCAAGCAAAAGCTAAAATGCTGTTATTGAAGCAACTTAGGCTGAGAAGAATATGTCAAGATGAACATAAAGCTCTAAAGGGTGAGTCAATTAAAGAGAAGCAGCTCTAGGACAAGAAGAGCACTTTACCCGTGGCAATTATAATTAGTTGTACACTGTCAGTGTTGCACATAGTTAGGGTGCTTGGCACTGAGATGGGTGTGAAGGTGGACGGCATAAGTGGTGCGGTAGGGGCAGATGGGACAACGATGAGGGCGTTGCAGCTCCCCCTGGTGACGGCTCTGTAGATGCCGCTTTAAGTCGTGACTGCGATTGGTCTTGTAGTTGCATTGGTTGCAGACAAATGCCCAGCCCCCAGTGTGTTGTCTGACGTGCTCGCTCAGAGCATGCTTGGTGGCGGCAGGGACCCGACAGATGGGACAAGAGTATAACCCCAGCATCACCATGTTCCCGGCGCTCACCTGCAAAGACATCCACACTGTACTCTCATGTTGTCTCACGCCTCCCACCTATCACCTTCCTGCATGCTCCCACCTATCACCTTCCTGCATGCTCCCACCTATCACCTTCCTGCATGCTCCCACCTATCACCTTCCTGCATGCTCCCACCTATCACCTTCCTCATGCTCCCACTATCACCTTCCTGCACTCCCACCTATCACCTTCCTGCATGCTCCACTATCACCTTCCTGCATGCTCCCACCTATCACCTTCCTGCATGCTCCCACCTATCACCTTCCTGCATGCTCCCACCTATCACCTTCCTGCATGCTCCCACCTATCACCTTCCTGCATGCTCCCACCTATCACCTTCCTGCATGCTCCCACCTATCACCTTCCTGCATGCTCCCACCTATCACCTTCCTGCATGCTCCCACCTATCACCTTCCTGCATGCTCCCACCTATCACCTTCCTGCATGCTCCCACCTATCACCTTCCTGCATGCTCCCACCTATCACCTTCCTGCATGCTCCACCTATCACTTCCTGCATGTCACTCCACCTTATGTACATTTTATGCCATACTATACACTGCTGATGCGTACCATGTTATTGCAGTACTGTTATGTATGCCAGACTGTTGATAGTATGCCAGTACTGTTATGATGCCAGTACTGAGTATGCCAGTACTGTTATGTATGCCAGTACTGTTATGTATGCCAGTACTGTTATGTATGCCAGTACTGTTATGTATGCCAGTACTGTTATATGCCAGTACTGTTATGTATGCCAGTACTGTTATGTATGCCAGTACTGTTATGTATGCCAGTACTGTTATGTATGCCAGTACTGTTATGTATGCCAGTACTGTTATGTATGTCTATGTACCAGTACTGTTATGTATGCCAGTACTGTTATGTATGCCAGTACTGTTATGTATGCCAGTACTGTTATGTATGCCAGTACTGTTATGTATGCCAGTACTGTTATGTATGCCAGTACTGTTATGTATGCCAGTACTGTTATGTATGCCAGTACTGTTATGTATGCCAGTACTGTTATGTATGCCAGTACTGTTATGTGCCAGTGTATCCAGTACTTGTTATGTATGCCATGCATACTGTTATGTATGCCAGTACTGTTATGTATGCCAGTACTGTTATGTATGCCAGTACTGTTATGTATGCCAGTACTGTTATGTATGCCATATGTTATGTATGCCAGTACTGTTATGTATGCCAGTACTGTTATGTATGCCAGTACTGTTATGTATGCCAGTACTGTTATGTATGCCAGTACTGTTATGTATGCCAGTACTGTGTATGTGTATGCCAGTACTGTTATGTATGCCAGTACTGTTATGTATGCCAGTACTGTTATGTATGCCAGTACTGTTATGTATGCCAGTACTGTTATGTATGCCAGTACTGTTATGTATGCCAGTACTGTTATGTATGCCAGTACTGTTATGTATGCCAGTACTGTTATGTATGCCAGTACTGTTATGTATGCCAGTACTGTTATGTATGCCAGTACTGTTATGTATGCCAGTACTGTTATGTATGCCAGTACTGTTATGTATGCCAGTACTGTTATGTATGCCAGTACTGTTATGTATGCCAGTACTGTTATGTATGCCAGTACTGTTATGTATGTCAGTACTGTTATGTATGCCAGTACTGTTATGTATGCCAGTACTGTTATATATGCCAGTACTGTTATGTATGCCAGTACTGTTATGTATGCCAGTATATAGGTTATCCAAAGTAATTATATACAAGTGCCACAAACCTGTTTTGCATAAACTTGTATTATAATAGGTAAACCTTTCTAAGGTCGAGAGAAAACATTTTTCAACGGTAGCAATTATACTGACCATTATAATTTCTCATCATTTTGTTTAAAGATCTTTTTCATGCATATTAGAGTAAATAAACAATACGTGTTGGAATAAATAAGTTACAGCACTTCTCTATATGTGTATAGTTCGGAGTTAGTGAGATAATTAACACAGTTTAACTGGCAGTTTGTGGGTGCTGAGCACTGCTACTCTCCCACCACTCCCTCTACCCAGGGTGCTGAGCACTGCTACTCTCCCACCACTCCCTCTACCCAGGGTGCTGAGCACTGCTACTCTCCCACCACTCCCTCTACCCAGGGTGCTGAGCACCGCTACTCTCCCACCACTCCTCTACCCAGGGTGCTGAGCACCGCTACTCTCCCACCACTCCTCTACCCAGGGTGCTGAGCACTGCTACTCTCCCACCACTCCCTCTACCCAGGGTGCTGAGCACTGCTACTCTCCCACCACTCCCTCTACCCAGGGTGCTGAGCACCGCTACTCTCCCACCACTCCCTCTACCCAGGGTGCTGAGCACTGCTACTCTCCCACCACTCCCTCTACCCAGGGTGCTGAGCACTGCTACTCTCCCACCACTCCCTCTACCCAGGGTGCTGAGCACTGCTACTCTCCCACCACTCCCTCTACCCAGGGTGCTGAGCACTGCTACTCTCCCACCACTCCCTCTACCCAGGGTGCTGAGCACTGCTACTCTCCCACCACTCCTCTACCCAGGGTGCTGAGCACTGCTACTCTCCCACCACTCCCTCTACCCAGGGTGCTGAGCACTGCTACTCTCCCACCACTCCCTCTACCCAGGGTGCTGAGCACTGCTACTCCCACCACTCCCTCTACCCAGGGTGCTGAGCACTGCTACTCTCCCACCACTCCTCTACCCAGGGTGCTGAGCACTGCTACTCTCCCACCACTCCCTCTACCCAGGGTGCTGAGCACTGCTACTCTCCCACTCTCCAGGGTGCTGAGCACTGCTACTCTCCCACTCTCCAGGGTGCTGAGCACTGCTACTCTCCCACCACTCCCTCTACCCAGGGTGCTGAGCACTGCTACTCTCCCACCACTCCCTCTACCCAGGGTGCTGAGCACTGCTACTCTCCCACTCTCCAGGGTGCTGAGCACTGCTACTCTCCCACCACTTCCATATACCTGCTGGTACTGTGATGTGTGGAACACACATCACTGTTTCTAAGTGTACTGAATAAACCAGTAAGACATATCCAGTAAGACGTATCCCCTGTAAGACATGTATACCCACGTATCCCCTGTAAGACATGTATACCCACGTATCCCCTGTAAGGCTGCTGCTTCTTCTCTGATGGCCACTTGACTTAATTACTAACATAATTTCTCAGACAGAATTATTGAATCAGATTATATTTTTATTTTACTAAAACTTATTTAAAATTATTTTACTTGGTAATGTTAATAAATTTGAATTAAACCAAGTCGAATGTTTCCAATAAGCAGTGACGCAGTTGTAGGTCACATGACCCAGCATCCAGGCGACATTGCTGACCTGGCGAGCGTACAGTGAACTTTCATGGAACACATAAGTACGATAAAGCACCTAAATTACTGGGAACGGTTGAAGTCCCTTGATTTGTATTCCCTGGAACTCAGGCGAGAGAGATACATGATAATATACACTTTGAAAATCCTAGAGGGATTGGTACCAAACTTGCACACGCAAATTACTCCCTATGAAAGCAAAAGACTCGGCAGGAGATGCAACATTCCCCAGATGAAAAGCAGGGGCGCCACTAGCACGATAAGAGACAACACAATAAGTGCCAGGGGCCCAAGACTGTTCAACTGCCTCCTACCATACATAAGGGGGATTACGAATAGACCCCTGGCTGTCTTCAAGAAGGCACTGGACAGATACCTAAAGTCAGTACCTGACAAGCCGGGCTGTGGTTCGTATGTCAGTTTGCAAGCGGCCAGCAGTAACAGCCTGGTTGGTCAGACCCTGATCCACCACGAGGCCTGGTCTCAGACCGGACCGCGGGGACGTTGACCCCCGAAAATCTCATCACAGTCATGACGCCCTCAAAATTGCTGATTGACAAATATTGACCTGACATGACAAAATGGGCGGTGAGGTGGGTGTGCACAATATAAAAAAAAAATGTCCCAAGCATAATGGGAACAGCTAGCCTCTGACTCGGTATTTGGGTTAAAAATGCCGATTTTGGGACATACCATGCATAAAGCTTTTGGTAGATTTAAGAGTGGAAGTGGCTTTTTCAGGCATCAATTAGCGGAAATGTTGATTTTGGGCAGTTTTTCTGGGAAGTGTTTTAAACCATGGCCAAACATTATAGTTTATTTACCGAAAAAATAGGATGTTTTGAGCGATGATGGATTAAAAATTGAGGGCAAGTGCTTTATACAAGAAGCCTGGGAGTGTGATTAATGAACACAGGGAATGTTGCCTTTGCGGCTGAAATGCATAGTGTTTCTTTTTGACTGGTTTTAAATTGGAATTTGTTGAAAATCGTGTAAAACTTCTGAGTTCTGAACGTTTAATGGACTAGTTCGGAGGGCTGAATGGGCAGTTTTTTTGTGATTAAATGTAGAAGAATACTGGCGAGAGAGCCGGAAATTGGGTCAGTTTGAGCAGAGGAATTGGCATAAAATAGGCCTCAAAGTGGGCAAAATTGCTGACCTCCAACTTTGCACCTCCACAATTCCATAAGTATTACATCAAACTTTACATTTTTGGTGTTATTATCTTCAGAAAAAAAGATTCTCTACCATTTTAGATAATTTTTGTTTGAAATAAGAGGTGTGTAGTCTAAAAGGTTAACAAGATCTCATACCTTGACAGCAGACACAGTCGCTACGCATTATGAGGGAATCTTATCCATGTCACAACAATTATACTTAGTGTCCTACGAATATGGCCTAAGTAATTTCCAGAGGGTTTCTTAGAATTTTTATTAATGTAACATTATTGGAAGCTTGCTGGGAAGTTAGCAGTGCCACACAGGAGATGTGCCACACAGGAGATGTGCCAGTATGTTTCAAGTACGTAAAGGCAGGGTAGGAGAGTTACATATCCTTGTGATAACGAGGAATTTGTTTTAGGTTTTGGCTCATGTGTAAATATTTTTTCCTGTAGACCAGAGAACAGATGAAGTGTGTACTGTGTTTTGAAGACCAGACAAACATAACACTTGTCATGTATTCTTCGTGTAGTGAAGAATACAATGAGCAAAAAGTAGATCTTCAATATTATTATTATAATTATTACATTAATGGAGAAGCACTAAACCTGAAAGGACAATATTGCATCTAGGGTAATGGGGATGGGGGGCATTCAGGTTGGAGCCAAGAAAGGGAAGGGCAGATAGTAGCCCTTGAGGAGAACAGAACTTGGCAGGCTTGATACACTCCCAGCTATGTGGAGTCAGGAGAGGATAGCCATTTTGTCTTCTGATGAGTATAGAAATTATTACCGTTGAAACTGCTATCTTAAAGGCCTACTGACTGGTGCCAGTTAAATGTCAGCAAAAAATATTATGAGTTCCATCGAAGCCTTATCATAAAACAAAATGACTGGTGAGAAGCAGGGAGGTGCACCAGGACTTTTGACAAATTGCCAATATGACTGGGGAGGTACAGACTTGTTTAGAAGATAAACAAGTACTCAACAATCAAGGAGACGAATGATTTGGTCAATACATATGAGATGCATTGCAAAATTAAGCCTACAAGACACAGCTGGGTTAACTCTTAATTTTCAAAAAGCTTAAGTACCTGGGCCCAGCAGGAGTCATTGACATAATTGTAATCAAGCCATAAGTAACTGGCCAAGAAAGATCACCAAACTGGTCTTAGACTAAGACTCAAAATCAAGATCCCCGGAGAGCTAGATGTACCAGAATTGTATGGTCACAGTCCCTTTGAGTTAATATGGGCCCAAACACAGAGCCTAAAGCTCTTCTCAAAGAGGACTTGATTGGCAGTGAAAGTATAGATGTCCCCCCACATGATGTCCCTAAACTAGGGGATAAATTTTGCTAAGTTCATGATATGGCTGCGACAAACCTTAGAGTAGCACAACTGGTGATAAATAACTAGTATATGTCAGCCGTGTTACACTATTATTTGGAGGGTGACTTGATCTTGACTGCTGCAGGCAAGATTCAGAGGCCCCTTAAAAACCAAGGCAAAATTAAGTGATTTAAATTATGAGGTACACATGCCTGTAAAACATTCTGAGTGTACGTACTACTTTAATTAGCATAGACCAATACTCCGGTGTGAGTGTCTGTCATGAATCCAATAACCCTGACTGTGAAAATGCTATTGATACGTCTCGTGGTGTTGATATCTTACTAAATAATACACAAATACTTCTGGTTTCATTAGAAGGTACAGCCAGTGATCATACTGGCTGGTGTCTGGTTTCACTAGAAGGTACAGCCAGTGATCATACTGGCTGGTGTCTGGTTTCACTAGAAGGTACAGCCAGTGATCATACCGGCTGGTGTCTGGTTTCACTAGAAGGTACAGCCAGTGATCATACTGGCTGATGTCTGGTTTCACTAGAAGGTACAGCCAGTGATCATACTGGCTGATGTCTGGTTTCACTAGAAGGTACAGCCAGTGATCATACTGGCTGGTGTCTGGTTTCACTAGAAGGTAAAGCCAGCCAAGTGATCAAATTAACTGATAATATTTTATGTATACCTGAGGATTTGCCTCGGATGTAAATGCTAGATTATCACCATGTGGATGTAAATACTACTGTCCCTATCAAGCAGCACCCATAGTGTACTAACTTGGTTAAAAACAATCATTACAGGTAGATGTGCTCTTCATACCTGAGTGATCTCAGTATAATTTACTGCGTCCTCCACTAAACAAGATGGATATTTATAACCCAGAAAAGCTGACCTTACTGACCTGCGATGTGGTTAATCTGGATCTGTTGAGAGGATACGATCAGGTGTTCTGATAGTAACATCTTAAACAAGTCTCTGCCTGTACCAAACTGGCATACCTTGTTAATACGGTTCTTTTCAATTATATTCATGGTTATTATTCTCAATGCTTACCTTGCTCTGAAGATGGTTTCGGCAATTTTCATTTTTTTTTATTTTAAGTTTTGCATTTGCACACTTAATATATGATAGTAAAAAGATGTTTTTAGGGTTTTATAAGCACTGGCACTGGCAAGTGAAAAAAAAGGGCTGTGATTTGCTTTAAGGCAATATTCACTGTACGACGGCGGTCTGTAACCTAACCCACCGTATTAGTGAGGTATTTCTGTATAAACTTACGGCATAACATTTAAGATGCAAAACACATCAGCAATATATGACCACCTTACATCACATACCTGGATGACATAGTTACTGATACACTGGACCAGCACTTGTTGAACTGGAAGATTTGTTCACAAAGTTGCAACTTGACTCTCAAAATGGCAAAGAATGAGTTTTGGCTGGCAGAGAGGTTTTCCTGTGTCATGTTATTAGGCAAATCCTAGTGTTTGGCAGTGTTTTTCATCCCACAATCCTTATGTTTGGGAATGTTTTTCATCCTACAATGCTAGTGTTTGGGAATGTTTTTCATCCCACAATCCTTATGTTTGGGAATGTTTTTCATCCCACAAGCCTAGTGTTTGGGAGTGTTTTTCATCCTACAATGCTAGTGTTTGGGAATGTTTTTCATCCCACAGTAGTAGTGTTTAAGAGCGTTTTTATCCTAGTCCTGGTGTTTGGGTTCAGTGGTAGCGATATCTACTAACGTGTTGCACAGTGTATGGGTTCAGTTCCAGGATGGTGTATTTCCTCCTGCCAGAGTTCCTGCTTGCAGTGTTATTATATACCTTTGATGAGTTTCCAGAGTCTCACTGTGCCTTACAAAATATTTTTTAAGACACCCATTCGTTTTTTTTCATTATTAATAAGGATTTTATGTGAAATATGATCAGAACAAGTTTACTGTCTCTTCTTATTAAGAAGACCACAAAACATGTGTCTAAACACAAGTTTACAAATTGAAATCTATGTAACACCCACTGGTCTACACACTATGTAATAACCACTGGTCTACACACTATGTAACACCCACTGGTCTACACTATGTAACACCCAGTGGTCTACACACTATGTAACAACCACTTGTCTACACACTATGTAACACCCAGTGGTCTACACATTATGTAACATCCACTGGTCTACACACTATGTAACAACCATTGGTCTACACACTATGTAACACCCACTGGTCTACACACTATGTAACAACCACTGGTCTACACACTATGTAACACCCACTGGTCTACACTATGTAACACCCAGTGGTCTACACACTATGTAACACCCACTGGTCTACACACTATGTAACAACCACTTGTCTACACACTATGTAACACCCAGTGGTCTACACATTATGTAACATCCACTGGTCTACACACTATGTAACAACCATTGGTCTACACACTATGTAACACCCACTGGTCTACACACTATGTAACACCCACTGGTCTACACATTATGTAACACCCACCGGTCTACACACTATGTAACAACCACTGGTCTACACACTATGTAACAACTACTGGTCTACACACTATGTAACACCCAGTGGTCTACAAACTATGTAACACCCTCTGGTCTAAACATTATGAAAAACCCACTGGTCTACACATTATGTAACACCCACTGGTCAACACATTATGTAACAACCACTGGTCTACACACTCTGTAACATTATGTAACAACCATTGGTCTACACACTATGTAACACCCAGTGGTCTACACACTATATAACACCAAGTGGTCTACACATTATGTAACACCCACTGGTCTACACACTATGTAACACCCAGTGGTCTACACTGTAACACCCAGTGGTCTACACTCTATGTAACACCCAGTGGTCTACACACTATGTAACACCCAGTGGTCTACACACTGTAACACCCAGTGGTCTACACACTATGTAACACCCAGTGGTCTACACACTATGTAACACCCAGTGGTCTACACACTATGTAACACCCACTGGTCTACACACTATGTAACACCCAGTGGTCTACACATTATGTAACACCCACTGCTCTACACACTATGTAACACCCAGTGGTCTACACACTATGCAACACCCACTGGTCTACACACTATGTAACACCCACTGGTCTACACACTATGTAACACCCACTGGTTTACACACTATGTAACACCCAGTGGTCTACACATTATGTAACACCCACTGGTCTACACACTATGTAACACCCAGTGGTCTACACACTATGTAACACCCAGTGGTCTACACTATGTAACACCCAGTGGTCTACACACTATGTAACACCCAGTGGTCTACACACTATGTAACACCCACTGGTCTACACACTATGTAACAACCACTGGTCTACACACTATGTAACACCCAGTGGTCTACACTATGTAACAACCACTGGTCTACACACCATGTAACACCCACTGGTCTACACACTATGTAACACCCACTGGTCTACACATTATGTAACACCCAGTGGTCTACACACTATGTAACACCCAGTGGTCTACACACTATGTAATACCCAGTGGTCTACACACTATGTAACACCCAGTGGTATACACACTATGTAACACCCAGTGGTCGACACACTATGTAACCAATGGTCTACGCACTATGTAACACCCACTGGTCTATATATTATGTAACACCCAGTGGTCTACACACTATGTAACACCAACTGGTCTACACACTATGTAACACCCACTGGTCTATATATTATGTAACACCCACTGGTCTACACACTATGTAACACCCAGTGGTCTACACACTATGTAACACCCAGTGGTCTACACACTATGTAACACCCACTGGTCTACACACTATGTAACACCCACTGGTCTACACACTATGTAACACCCACTGGTCTACACACTATGTAACAACCACTGGTCTACACACTATGTAACACCCAGTGGTCTACACACTAAGTAACACCAAGTGGTCTACACACTATGTAACACTCACTGGTCTTCACACTATGGAACACCCAGTGGTCTACACACTATGTAACACCCAGTGGTCTACGCACTATGTAACAACCACTGGTCTTCACACTATGTAACAACCACTGGTCTACACACCATGTAACACCCACTGGTCTACACATTATGTAACATCTACTGGTCTACACATTATGTAACATCTACTGGTCTACACACTATATAACACCCAGAGGTCTACACACTATGTAACAACCACTGGTCTTCACACTATGTAACACCCAGAGGTCTACACACTATGTAACAACCACTGGTCTTCACACTATGTAACACCCAGTGGTCTACACACTATGTAACACCCAGTGGTCTACACACTATGTAACACCCAGTGGTCTACACTATGTAACACCTAGTGGTCTACACACTATGTAACACACAGTGGTCCACACACTATGTAACAACCACTGGTCTTCACACTATGTAACACCCAGTGGTCTACACACTATGTAACACCCAGTGGTCTACACACTATGTAACACCCAGTGGTCTACACACTATGTAACACCCAGTGGTACACACTATGTAACACCCAGTGGCACACACTATGTAACACCCAGTGGTCTACACACTATGTAACACCCAGTGGTCTACACACTATGTAACACCCAGTGGTCCACACACTATGTAACACCCACTGGTCTACACACTATGTAACACCCAGTGGTCTACACACTATGTAACACCCAGTGGTCTACACACTATGTAACACCCAGTGGTACACACTATGTAACACCCAGTGGTCTACACACTATGTAACACCCAGTGGTCCACACACTATGTAACAACCACTGGTCTTCACACTATGTAACACCCAGTGGTCTACACACTATGTAACACCCAGTGGTCTACACACTATGTAACACCCAGTGGTACACACTATGTAACACCCAGTGGTCTACACACTATGTAACAACCACTGGTCTACACACTATGTAACACCCACTGAATATGAGAGAGTTAGAGCTAGGGAAGAGTGGCAATAATGTTGAAGGATCAGTTATGGAAGGAAAAAAGTGTGAAAATAAATTAATTCAAGTATTAAATGCATTAAAATAATGGTTGGATGCAAAAAGTGGGTTATAGTAAGCGCTTCTGCACCTGGCAGATGTTAAGTGAGTGTTTAGGGAATTTAGAACAGAGAGAATAAATGTGGTGGAGGAACTAAATGCTAAAATAAGATAAATTGGAGTTATTAAATGGAGAGTTGGAGGCATCTGGAAGATGGAAGAAATATTTTGAGGAACTGTTAAATATTGATGAAGAGGAGGAGGAGACAGTGATTTCATGCATTGGCCAGGGAGGTATGACATCTTTTAGGAATGAGGAATAGCCAGATGAGAGTGTGGGGAAGGTGCGTGAGGCTGTGGGTAGAATGAAAGGGAGAAAGCAACTGGGATCAAATTAGAGATGTTAAAATCAGGTGGGGATATAGTTTTGGAGTGGTTGGTGCTTTTGTTCAAAGAAGGGAAAGTACCTAGTGATTGGCAGCGTGCATAATTACTTTTGTACAAAGAAAAAGGAGACGGAAGAGAGTGTAAGAATTATAGGGGAGTAAGCCTGATTATTATTAGTGTTGGCACCCTGATTGTTACTAGTGTTGGCACCCTGATTGTTACGAGTGTTGGCACCCTGATTGTTACTAGTGTTGGCATCCTGATTGTTAATAAGTAGTGTTGGTATGCTGATTGTTACTAAGTAGTATTGGCACCCTGATTGTTACTACATAGTGTTAGTACTCTGTTATTAAGTAGTATTGGTATTTAGTTACTAAGTGTTTACTCTTGGTAAGGTCATCAATTATTTATAATTGAACTAGCTTGTTAATGACCTTGTTCAGCTTATACTGATAAATAGTTTTTTTTGCATGCCAGTGATTACTGCCTTAATATACTGTGATTTTATCAAGTTGAGTTTTCTCCCTCTTGGCACTAGTGCCAAAACCACTGCCAAAAGTGGCAGTGATTTTGGCACTAGTGCCAAGAGGGCGAAAACTCAACTTGATAAGATCACAGTATATTAAGGTAGTAATCACTGGCATGCAAAAAAAAACTATATATCAGTATAAGCTGAACAAGGTCATTAACAAGCTTCTAGCAGTGCCACACAAAAAGCAAAACTGACACTGACTCCACAATGATACCAAAACTGATTCTGCCAACCATTTGCCTGTTGAAGGATTATCAGATACCTTTAACCCCACGTGCCAGTGCCATCTCAGCTCTTGTAGTGTCAGATGGGCTTTTTCAGTATAGGGCTCTTCCATTTGGGCTTCGTAACGCACCCTCCTGTTTTCAACGCAGGATGCAGGAAGTTATACATGGCCTAGATGGAGTGAGGTGTTATATTGATGACATTATTTTTAGCGACTGTTGGACGATACATGTGAGACAGCTTAGAGAACTTTTTTCTAGGCTCGCTGATCCTCAGCTCACAGTTAATTTGGCGAAAAGTGTGACACCAAAGAAACTATGGCACCATAGAAAAGGAGGCTCTTGCTTTAGCGTTGGCAATGCAACATTTTTCAGTTTATGTATAGTGTATTGTGTATAGTGACCACAATCCTTTATGTTTCCTTCACTTAATGAGGACGCACATTTAGAGACTCACTAGGTGGGCCTTGTTTCTCCAACCTCTTAATCTGGTGATTCATTATGTGAGGGGAGTGAAGAATGTGGTTGCTGATGCATTGTCTCATGTATAATGTACATGATGTAGTGTATAGATTACTTATCTGTTCTTGTTTTGCAGTGATTTGCAGTAGATGAGTAGATGGAATCTTGGAGCACCAAAAGGAGGAGTGCGGGTTGATGGAGTGCGGGTTGATGGAGTGTGGGTTGATGGAGTGTGGGTTGATGGAGTGCGGGTTGAGCTGGAGGTATTAGAATTGCCTAGTGTGTGTTTTGGTGGTAGTCACATTATTTGGAAGGCCTAGGTAAGGTATGCTACTTTTTTTTAGGTGTTGGCTGGTAGGCCTCCCCTGTTTTATGTTGGTATCTCAGGGGCTGTTGGCCATAAAGTTTTGGTTAATGTGGGGCTGGCGGTGATGTCCCCCCACTTTTTGGGTCATGTCTAGTAATCCGAGGTGTTTTGGTTCTCCAGGACTCGTTATTTTGGGAGGATCACCACTGTGGGGTGACTCCAGGGTCCTTGGAATGACATGTAGGTGACGGCCTAGAAGGTCCATCTTCTGAGGGTCATCAGTGATTACTCCAGTGTTTTGTGGACACAGTCCCACCAACAAAATTTATGTGACTATATACTAGGTTTTTGAGCCTGATATTTTCCTCTCCTGTCATGAGGAACCAGTTTTCTTTACTAAAGATTGTTGTGAGATGGTAACACTGTGATGTTGCTGTGAGATGGTAACACTGTGATGTTGCTGTGAGATGGTAACACTGTGATGTTGCTTCCTAAGTAGAATTTAATATGTAAAATTTTGTTTTTCTTTTCGCTCCTCCTGGAGACTTGTTACTGTTTGATTCTTTTTTTTTTGGTGTTACTTATATTTTGGTCTGTTCTTACAACATTACTGACACACACACACAATATATATATATATATATATATATATATATATATATATTAATGCAAGACAACCACTATGAAAAATAGGAATACCAAGCTTGTGATCTCACTTATCAAGGAACTTGATAGTTCCTTGATAATGTAGTCACAAGCTGAATCCTCTATTTTCCGTGGATTAGCAGTATTCATTGGTTGTATGGCTGTGCTCCTCCTGTTGTATGGCTGTGCTCCTGTTGTATGGCTGTTCTCCTGTTGTATGGCTGTTCTGTTGAAATGTTTGTCCTGTTGCCTCAGACCTTACGCTAGGTTTTCATTTATTTTTTCTGTTGACTAGCGGTGTCTGAGTGGATGTGTCCGAGTGGATCCCGCTAGCAGAGACCTGTGGTCTAGGGGGGGTGTCATCCAGGTATCTAGTGGATCCTAGCAGAGACCTGTGGTCTAGGGGGTGTCATCCGGTATCTAGTGGACCCCGCTAGCAGAGACCTGTGGTCTAGTGGGTGTCATCCAGGTATCTAGTGGATCCTGCTAGCAGAGACCTGTGGTCTAGGAGGGGTGTCATCCAGGTATCTAGTGGATCCCGCTAGCAGAGACCTGTGGTCTAGGGGGTGTCATCCAGGTATCTAGTGGATCCGCTAGCAGAGACCTGTGTCTAGGGGTATCCAGGTATTAGTGGATCCGCTAGCAGAGCCTGTGGTCTAGGGGTGTCATCCAGGTATCTAGTGGATCCGCTAGCAGAGACCTGTGATCTAGGGGGTTATCCAGGTATCTAGTGGATCCCGCTAGCAGAGACCTGTGGTCTAGGGGGGGTGTCATCCAGGTATCTAGTGGATCCCGCTAGCAGAGACCTGTGGTCTAGGGGGTTCATCCAGGTATCTAGTGGATCCGCTAGCAGAGACCTGTGGTCTAGGGGGTGCATCCAGGTATCTAGTGGATCCCTAGCAGAGACCTGTGGTCTAGGGGGTTCATCCAGGTATCTAGTGGATCCGCTAGCAGAGACCTGTGGTCTAGGGGGTGTCATCCAGGTATCTAGTGGATCCCGCTAGCAGAGACCTGTGGTCTAGGGGGTGTCATCCAGGTATCTAGTGGATCCCGCTAGCAGAGACCTGTGGTCTAGGGGGTGTCATCCAGGTATCTAGTGGATCCCGCTAGCAGAGACCTGTGGTCTAGGGGGTTATCCAGGTATCTAGTGGATCCCGCTAGCAGAGACCTGTGGTCTAGGGGGTGTCATCCAGGTATCTAGTGGATCCCGCTAGCAGAGACCTGTGGTCTAGGGGGTGTCATCCAGGTATCTAGTGGATCCCGCTAGCAGAGACCTGTGGTCTAGGGGGTGTCATCCAGGTATCTAGTGGATCCCGCTAGCAGAGACCTGTGGTCTAGGGGGTGTCATCCAGGTATCTAGTGGATCCGCTAGCAGAGACCTGTGGTCTAGGGGGGTGTCATCCAGGTATCTAGTGGATCCGCTAGCAGAGACCTGTGGTCTAGGAGGGTGTCATCCAGGTATCTAGTGGATCCGCTAGCAGAGACCTGTGGTCTAGGGGGTCATCCAGGTATCTAGTGGATCCCGCTAGAGAGACCTGTGGTCTAGGGGGTGTCATCCAGGTATCTAGTGGATCCCGCTAGGAAAACCTGTGGTCTAGGGGGGTGTCATCCAGGTATCTAGTGGATCCGCTAGCAGAGACCTGTGGTCTAGGGGGTGTCATCCAGGTATCTAGTGGATCCGCTAGCAGAGACCTGTGGTCTAGGGGGTGTCATCCAGGTATCTAGTGGATCCCGCTAGCAGAGACCTGTGGTCTAGGGGGTGTCATCCAGGTATCTAGTGGATCCTCTAGCAGGACCTGTGGTCTAGGGGGTGTCATCCAGGTATCTAGTGGATCCGCTAGCAGAGACCTGTGGTCTAGGGGGTGTCATCCAGGTATCTAGTGGATCCCGCTAGCAGAGACCTGTGGTCTAGGGGGTGTCATCCAGGTATCTAGTGGATCCGCTAGCAGAGACCTGTGGTCTAGGGGGTGTCATCCAGGTATCTAGTGGATCCCGCTAGCAGAGACCTGTGGTCTAGGGGGTGTCATCCAGGTATCTAGTGATCCGCTAGCAGAGACCTGTGGTCTAGGGGGTGTCATCCAGGTATCTAGTGGATCCGCTAGCAGAGACCTGTGGTCTAGGGGGTGTCATCCAGGTATCTAGTGGATCCCGCTAGCAGAGACCTGTGGTCTAGGGGGGGTGTCATCCAGGTATCTAGTGGATCCCGCTAGCAGAGACCTGTGGTCTAGGGGGTGTCATCCAGGTATCTAGTGGATCCGCTAGCAGAGACCTGTGGTCTAGGGGGTGTCATCCAGGTATCTAGTGGATCCGCTAGCAGAGACCTGTGGTCTAGGGGGTGTCATCCAGGTATCTAGTGGATCCGCTAGCAGAGACCTGTGGTCTAGGGTGTCATCCAGGTATCTAGTGGATCCCGCTAGCAGAGACCTGTGGTCTAGGGGGGGGGGTGTCATCCAGGTATCTAGTGGATCCCGCTAGCAGAGACCTGTGGTCTAGGGGGGTGTCATCCAGGTATCTAGTGGATCCCGCTAGCAGAGACCTGTGGTCTAGGGGGGGTGTCATCCAGGTATCTACATTGTAATATGTATAGTGGAGAAGTGTGCCATAATTTTATTAACTATGTTATAATTGTAAACCATAATTTTAAAAATAATGCTACACAATACACACAACCCGCACGTAGAAGAGAGGAGTTTACGACGACGTTTCTGTCCGACTTGAACCATTTACAAAGTCACACATTTGTGGGCACTGTAAAGTACTTAACTGTAAGGAAGAACTGACTAAAGTGTGAGTAAGTCGTGATTGATGTTTCCGTGGTGTGTAGCGTGGGTGTGTGAGCGTGGGTGTGTCAGCGTGGGTGTGTGAGCGTGGGTGTATGAGCGTGGGTGTGTGAGCGTGGGTGTATGAGCGTGGGTGTGTGAGCGTGGGTGTGTGAGCGTGGGTGTGTGAGCGTGGGTGTGTGAGCTTGGGTGTGTCAGCGTGGGTGTGTGAGCGTGGGTGTGTGAGCGTGGGTGTGTCAGCGTGGGTGTGTGAGCGTGGGTGTGTCAGCGTGGGTGTGTGAGCGTGGGTGTGTGAGCGTGGGTGTGTCAGCGTGGGTGTGTGAGCGTGGGTGTGTGAGCGTGGGTGTGTGAGCGTGGGTGTGTGAGCGTGGTGTGTGAGCGTGGGTGTGTCAGCGTGGGTGTGTGAGCGTGGGTGTGTGAGCGTGGGTGTGTCAGCGTGGGTGTGAGCGTGGGTGTGTGAGCGTGGGTGTGTGAGCTTGGTGTGTCAGCGTGGGTGTGTGAGCGTGGGTGTGTGAGCGTGGGTGTGTGAGCGTGGGTGTGTGAGCGTGGGTGTGTGAGCGTGGGTGTGTGAGCGTGGGTGTGTGAGCGTGGGTGTGTGAGCGTGGGTGTGTGAGCGTGGGTGTGTGAGCGTGGGTGTGTGAGCGTGGGTGTGTGAGCGTGGGTGTGTGAGCGTGGGTGTATGAGCGTGGGTGTGTGAGCGTGGGTGTGTGAGCGTGGGTGTATGAGCGTGGGTGTGTGAGCGTGGGTGTATGAGCGTGGGTGTGTGAGCGTGGGTGTATGAGCGTGGGTGTGTGAGCGTGGGTGTGTGAGCGTGGGTGTGTGAACGTGGGTGTGTGAGCGTGGGTGTGTGAGCGTGGGTGTATGAGCGTGGGTGTGGAGCGTGGGTGTATGAGCGTGGGTGTGTGAGCGTGGGTGTGTGAGCGTGGGTGTATGAGCGTGGGTGTGTGAGCGTGGGTGTGTGAACGTGGGTGTGTGAGCGTGGGTGTATGAGCGTGGGTGTGTGAACGTGGGTGTGTGAGCGTGGGTGTGTGAGCGTGGGTGTATGAGCGTGGGTGTATGAGCGTGGGTGTGTGAGCGTGGGTGTGTGAGCGTGGGTGTGTGAACGTGGGTGTGTGAGCGTGGGTGTGTGAGCGTGGGTGTATGAGCGTGGGTGTGTGAGCGTGGGTGTATGAGCGTGGGTGTGTGAGCGTGGGTGTAAGCATGGGTAGTCACGCAGGAGTGTCAGGAGTGGCAGGAGTGACCAACATGCTGGCCAGACGCAGTGTATTAAAGTAAAGTTTGTACTCCGTTTGTTTATGCGACTAAAGCCATAGGCTACTTTAGTGCTTACCATTATGCTCACCTGGGCTCTGATGTGGTCACGGCTGTGTTGGTTGAGTGAGCGCTGCTGAAACTGGGTGAGGTGGTGTGGGTAGGAGAGTAGGGTAAGGGACGGCGCCCGCTGGGCACTAACCCCCATACAGGTGTGTGTTGTTTTGCTCTTGACATCGTAGCCCGCTGGCTCATGTATCTTTATTTGGGTGTACATGCTGAGGGAAATGTGGGTGTGTTTATCTAGTGTGTGTATATATTGTTAGAATAAATGTATATTTTCCTAACGAGGAATTTTGCCTGAACCCTCTGATAACCAAAACATTGGAGTAATGAACGCTGGTTTAGCGCTTTCTCTTTTGATTAGTGTAGCCCTGGGTGGCCCCAGGGGCCCCACTTTCTGCGTAACATTTATGTTAAAGTAAAAAATAATAATTTTGTACCAAAAGAACCTTAGAAAACTTACCTAACCTTATTATAACAAGCACAATTTAATTTAGCCTAATCCAACTAAATATATTTTAGATAAGTTTACAATAATTTAATAAACAAACAATGAAATATATTTTTTCGTCAGGTTCAGAATGATTTTTGCGAAATTATTGCATACACATATTTTTACTTGCCTTATTCGGCAAGAAGAGCATTGCTATTTAAGCCAAAATCGCAAGTTTTTACCTATTCGGCTCGACATATATACATTCAATCTCGGTATTCAGGTAAGTCATAAATACAGATCAGTTAGAATGACGTTTGTGAACTTTATTACTATAGTTACATCCAGCAGTAGAAGCATTATGGAAAATGATTTAAATATGGGCGCCTAGAAGAGTAGGTTTAATAACTGTATTAATTGCAATAATGTGAGGAAGTGAGATAACTAAGTACTATTATACACTAGAATGTATTAATGACAATATGGGTCATGAGCGATTAATGGCACCATACAAGTACAATATACCATCCCATTACGCTGGCATCTCATGCTCATTACCACTCCTGTGCATTTACAATTTTCTTCACAATTACAGATGCAGTCATCAGTGTCTCTGTACTCAGGACTTTGTGGGCGTCTCTAAGACGCCAAGGAGGATACGTGGATATAAACAAGATACAAACACGAGGACCTATCTATATCATGACCATTTATAACAACACAAGAAACCTATTACCTTAAGTGTCTCTTTTTTTTGAAGTTTCCTTAGTTGAACAATGATATATAAGCTTCAAAAATGAGAGGAATTTTAAAACCAACAATATCTGTATAGTGTTGTCTCGGGCAAGGTAGGTGGTGGGTGCCTTGCCACAATTCAGGCAGGAATGATTAACTCACATCAGTGCTGCACAGCATGATATGCTATGTCAGTCTCATCTAGATACTAGTACTGTGTAGTACTTGTAACATTACGTTACATGTATCCTCAATAATGGGACTAGTTCAAACTGTGTAGGGCAGTGAGCGAGCTAGTTGTAAAGTGATGTAACTGTGGCATCTGGTGCCCTGATCTTCCTAAAAAACACCGACTTCAGCCATTAGTTTGATCCAGTTGCTGCTGAGCAAGCCTGGCTTGGTAGAAGAGGTCGTGATGGCGATGTTTTTTGTGTGAGCGGATAGTGGACGGGTCACTGGCCCGATACGGACAGTAGGGACACTGATAGGGTCTCTCTCCAGTATGGGTACGGACGTGACGCTTGAGGTCATCGCTAGTACGACTACGGTGGTCGCAGTACGTACACAGATAAGGCCTCTCGCCGGTGTGCGTTCTAAGATGCAACTTAAGTTTGTCACTTCGGCTGCACACTTTGCCACAAAGAGGACACGTTACCTTGGCCTTGCCTGTCACAGCCCCCACCCTGCTCAGCTGTCCCAACCACTGCCGACACTGAAAAAGTGGGAGAACAAGAGGTTATGGAAGAGCACCTTGCCCACCCAACAATAACACCACCACAAACTATATCACCTACACCACTTATATCTCTAGTACATCACATTATACCTGCAACTTTCATAAACAAACACAACAGAACCAACAGGAAAACGATCAATAAACGTCATGAATATCAAACAGAAATTAACGCCACAGAATTTTCTCTAGAATAGTACGTGTCAGGCACAGAATAATTAAGCTACTAATACACAACTATCACAAGTGTATCAGGCACATGACAGTGAAACTACTAGTACTACTATCACATGTGTCAGGCAGACGATAGTTATTCTATTACCACTATAAAGTGTGTAAAACACAAGATAGTTAAACTACTAGTATCACTAGTGTTTCAAACACATGATAGTTAAACTACTACTACTGTTACCAGCGGGTGTGTGTTAGTTGTGTGTGTGTGTGTGTGTGTGTTAGTGTGTGTGTGTGTGTGTGTGTGTGTGTGTGTGTTAGTTGTGTGTGTGTGTGTGTGTGTGTGTGTGTGTGTGTGTGTTAGTTGTGTGTGTGTGTGTGTGTGTGTGTTAGTTGTGTGTGTGTGTGTGTGTTAGTTGTGTGTGTGTGTGTGTTAGTTGTGTGTGTGTGTGTGTGTGTGTGTGTTAGTTGTGTGTGTGTGTGTGTGTTAGTTGTGTGTGTGTGTGTGTGTTAGTTGTGTGTGTGTGTGTGTGTTAGTTGTGTGTGTGTGTGTGTGTGTTAGTTGTGTGTGTGTGTGTGTTAGTTGTGTGTGTGTGTGTGTGTGTGTGTGTGTGTGTGTGTGTGTGTGTGTATGAGGCACAGGTCAATAACTGTCTTGAGTGTTGTACACAGACTATAACAACATACTGTCATCTTAGTAGTCAGATCATGTCCAGAGATTAATGTTAAACAGTGAGCTAACATCAAGTATTATTACTAGTAACAATATCACACCAGACCAGTATCACACCAGACCAGTATTACACCAGACCAGTATCACACCAGACCAGTATCACACCAGACCAGTATCACACCAGACCAGTATCACACCAGACCAGTATCACACCAGACCAGTATCACACCAGACCAGTATCACACCAGACCAGTATCACACTCAGACCAGTATCACACAGACCAGTATCACACCAGACCAGTATACACTAGACCAGTATCACCAGACCAGTATCACACCAGACCAGTATCACACTAGACCAGTATACACCAGACCAGTATCACACCAGACCAGTATCACACCAGACCAGTATCACACAGACCAGTATCACACCAGACCAGTATCACACTAGACCAGTATCACACCAGACCAGTATCACACAGCCTATACACCAGACCAGATCACACTAGACCAGTATCACACCAGACCAGTATCACACCAGACCAGTATCACACCAGACCAGTATCACACTAGACCAGTATCACACCAGACCAGTATCACACTAGACCAGTATCACACTAGACCAGTATCACACCAGACCAGTATCACACTAGACCAGTATCACACCAGACCAGTATCACACTAGACCAGTATCACACCAGACCAGTATCACACTAGACCAGTATCACACCAGACCAGTATCACACTAGACCAGTATCACATTAGATCAGAATCACACAGACCAGTATCACACTAGACCAGTATCACACCAGACCAGTATCACACCAGACCAGTATACACTAGACCAGTATCACACCAGACCAGTATCACACTAGACCAGTATTACACTAGACCAGTATCACACTAGACCAGTATCACACAGACCAGTATCACACAGACCAGTATCACACAGACCAGTATCACCTAGACCAGTATACACTAGACCAGTATCACACTAGACCAGTATCACACCAGACCAGCATAGACATTCAGACCAGTATCACACCAGACCAGTATCACACAGACCTGAGTATCACACTAGACCAGTATCACACTAGACCAGTATCACTAACCAGATCCCAGGTATCACACAGACCAGTATCACAGTAGACCAGTATCACACCAGACCAGTATGACTCCAGACCAGTATCACACCAGATCAGTATCACACTAGACCTGTATCACACTCAGATCCAAAGGTATACTAGACCAGTATCCAGACCAGTATGACAGTCAACAGACCAGTATGACACTAGACCAGTATCACACCAGACCAGTATCAGACAGTACCACCAGACCGTATCACACAGACCAGTATCACACAGACCAGTATGAACAGCCAGATCCACCAGTATCACACAGACCTTACACTAGACCGTATCAACCAGCATATACAGACCAGTATGACACTAGACCAGTATCACACGACAGTATGACACAGACAGTGACACAGACCAGTATCACACCAGACAGTATCACACCAGACCTGTATGACACTAGACCAGTATGAACTAGACCAGTATGACACTAACCAGAATGACACTAGCCAGTATCACACCAGACTAGTATGAGACTAGACCAGTATCACACCAGACCAGTATGACACTAGACCAGAATGACACTAGACCAGTATCACACCAGACTAGTATGACACTAGACCAGATCACACCAGACCAGTATGACACTAGACCAGTATCAACCAGGACCAGTATGACACTAGACCAGTATCACACCAGATCAGCATCACACTAGACCTGTATGACACTAGACCAGTATGAGACTAGACCAGTATGACACTAGACCAGAATGACACTAGACCAGTATCACACCAGACTAGTATGACACTAGACCAGCATCACACCAGACCAGTATGACACTAGACCAGTATGACACTAGACCACCCAGGGAGGTACTATCGTCCTGTGGTAGTTGGAGACAGCAACCACCCAGGAGGTACTACCATCCTGTGGTAGAGGATGGTAGACAGCAACCACCCAGGAAGTTCTACTGTCCTGTGGTAGTAGGTTGGTAGACAGAACCACCCAGGAAGGACTACCGTCCTGTGGTAGTAGGATGTAGACAGCAACCACCCAGGAGGACTACTGTCCTGTGGTAGTACCTCCTGGTGATAGGAATAGGTACTACCATCCTGTGGTAGTAGGTTGTAGACAGCAACCACCCAGGAAGTACTACGTCCTTGGGTAGTAGGTTGGTAGACAGCAACCACCCAGGAGGTACTATCACCTGTGGTAGTAGGTTGGTAGAACTACACCCAGGAGGTATTACCATCCTGTGGTAGGTTGGTAGACAGCAATCACCCAGGAGGTACTACCATCCTGTGGTAGTTGGTAGACAGCAACACCCAGGAGGTACTACCGTCCTGTGGTAGTTGGTAGACAGCAACTCACCCAGGAGGTACTACCGTCCTGTGGTAGTAGGTTGGTAGACACAACCACCCAGGGAGGTACTACAGTCCTGTGGTAGTTGGTAGACAGGAACCACCCAGGAGGCACTACCGTCCTGTGGTAGTTGGTAGACAGGAACCACCCAGGGAGCACTACCATCCTGTGGTAGTTGGTAGACAGGAACCACCCAGGAGGCACTACCGTCCTGTGGTAGTTGGTAGACAGGAACCACCCAGGAGGCACTACCGTCCTGTGGTATTTGGTAGACAGGAACCACCCAGGAGGCACTACCGTCCTGTGGTAGTTGGTAGACAGGAACCACCCAGGAGGCACTACCGTCCTGTGGTAGTTGGTAGACAGGAACCACCCAGGAGGCACTACTGTCCTGTGGTAGTTGGTAGACAGGAACCACCCAGGAGGCACTACCGTCCTGTGGTAGTTGGTAGACAGGAACCACCCAGGGAGGCACTACTGTCCTGTGGTAGTTGGTAGACTGGAACCACCCAGGAGGCACTACCGTCCTGTGGTAGTTGGTAGACAGGAACCACCCAGGGAGTCACTACCGTCCTGTGGTAGTTGGTAGACAGGAACCACCCAGGGAGGCACTACTGTCCTGTGGTAGTTGGTAGACAGGAACCACCCAGGAGGCACTACCGTCCTGTGGTAGTTGGTAGACAGGAACCACCCAGGAGGCACTACCGTCCTGTGGTAGTTGGTAGACAGGAACCACCCAGGAGGCACTACCGTCCTGTGGTAGTTGGTAGACAGGAACCACCCAGGGAGGCACTACCGTCCTGTGGTAGTTGGTAGACAGGAACCACCCAGGAGGCACTACCGTCCTGTGGTAGTTGGTAGACAGGAACCACCCAGGAGGCACTACCGTCCTGTGGTAGTTGGTAGACAGGAACCACCCAGGGAGGCACTACTGTCCTGTGGTAGTTGGTAGACAGGAACCACCCAGGGAGGCACTACCGTCCTGTGGTAGTTGGTAGACAGGAACCACCCAGGGAGGCACTACTGTCCTGTGGTAGTTGGTAGACTGGAACCACCCAGGGAGGCACTACCGTCCTGTGGTAGTTGGTAGACAGGAACCACCCAGGGAGGCACTACCGTCCTGTGGTAGTTGGTAGACAGGAACCACCCAGGAGGCACTACTGTCCTGTGGTAGTTGGTAGACAGGAACCACCCAGGAGGCACTACCGTCCTGTGGTAGTTAGTAGACAGGAACCACCCAGGGAGGCACTACCGTCCTGTGGTAGTTGGTAGACAGGAACCACCCAGGAGGCACTACCGTCCTGTGGTAGTTGGTAGACAGGAACCACCCAGGGAGGCACTACCGTCCTGTGGTAGTTGGTAGACAGGAACCACCCAGGGAGGCACTACCGTCCTGTGGTAGTTGGTAGACAGGAACCACCCAGGGAGGCACTACCGTCCTGTGGTAGTTGGTAGACAGGAACCACCCAGGGAGGCACTACCGTCCTGTGGTAGTTGGTAGACAGGAACCACCCAGGAGGCACTACTGTCCTGTGGTAGTTGGTAGACAGGAACCACCCAGGGAGGCACTACTGTCCTGTGGTAGTTGGTAGACAGGAACCACCCAGGGAGGCACTACTGTCCTGTGGTAGTTGGTAGACAGGAACCACCCAGGGAGGCACTACTGTCCTGTGGTAGTTGGTAGACAGGAACCACCCAGGGAGGCACTACCGTCCTGTGGTAGTTGGTAGACAGGAACCACCCAGGGAGGCACTACCGTCCTGTGGTAGTTGGTAGACAGGAACCACCCAGGGAGGCACTACTGTCCTGTGGTAGTTGGTAGACAGGAACCACCCAGGGAGGCACTACTGTCCTGTGGTAGTTGGTAGACAGGAACCACCCAGGGAGGCACTACCGTCCTGCTAAATGAGTGTGAAATGCTGACTAGTAATTGTTTTCCACTATAGTAGGATTGCTGGTGGGTTTTCTGTCTCATAAACAAGATAACAGGTACACCTGGCTGCTACTTACACTTAGGTCACACTACACCTACAGGTACACCTGGCTGCTACTTACACTTAGGTCACACTACACCTACACGTGTATGTATACACACCTATCTGAGTTATCTTCTATTTTCTTAATAATTCTTGTTCTTATTTAGTTTATATCGTCTCCATGAAGAAGTGGAGAAGAATTCTTCCTCCACCAGCCGTGTGTCGTAAGAGGTGACTAAAATGCCGGGAGCAAGGGGCTATTAACCCCTTTTTCTGTATAAATTACTAAATGTGAAAAGTACTTTATAAAGTTGGGATGTTTGAATGTGCATGGATATAGTGCATATAAGAGAGAGATGATTGTGAATGTTATAAATGAAAGGAAGCTGGATGCTCTAAGTCTAACCGAAACAAAGCTGAACGTTGTAAGAGATTATGTTATATATATCTGAGTTAGGGCTCAGAAAGTAGCGATAATGCCGAATGACCAGGTATGACAGGAAAAAAAAAACTCAACTGGGTAACTAGGGATCCAATCTGAACAGCGCTGCTGTTCAGAGGGGTAATGCATGCTGTATTTTAGGCACGCGCCCCAGCTCTGAGAAGTTGGATGAGATTTTCGCATTATAATCAGTGACAAACATGTAACAATATGTACTAGACATGTATCTCTCACACCTTATATATATATATATATATATATATTTAAGGATTATGTGCATTAAAATAGAGGCTTGATGTGAAAAGTGGGTTATAATAAATGTTTATGCACCTGGAAAAGAGTCAAGAGAGAAATTTTGGGACATGTTCAGCAAGAATTTAAGGAGTTTTGAACGAATTGAGAGAGTAATTGTGGAGGGGGACCCAAATACTAAAGTGGGAAGAACTTGTGAAGGGGGACCCAAATACTAAAGTGGGAAGAACTTGTGTAGGGGCAAAGCAGGTAAGTTTTGGGTGCCAGCGATAAAGCATAATGGGGGACTTTTAATTCTTCGTATAGAAAGAGGTTTGGTAATAGACATTTTACGAAAAAGAGGATAAGTACACGAGATATGACACAGGGCAAAACGGCAGTAGCGGGTTGGACTATGTATTAGAGGATAAAAGATAGATGGGTAAACTTCTGGATGTGCATGTTTATAGAGGGGCAACTGATATAACAGATCATGATATAGATGTAGCTACAGTGAGATTAAGAGGTAGATGGGGTACAAAAACAACAGCATCAGCAAATAAGAGAGGTGAAAGTTTATAGGTTAGAGGAGGCAGTTAGCGTGAGATATACAAAAGTGAGCATATAAGAGGTTAAGAGTGGTGAGGGAGTGTAAAAGAGAGGTTAAGAGTGGTGAGGGAGTGTAAAAGAGAGGTTAAGAGTGGTGAGGGAGTGTAAAAGAGAGGTTAAGAGTGGTGAGGGAGTGTAAAAGAGAGGTTAAGAGTGGTGAGGGAGTGTAAAAGAGAGGTTAAGAGTGGTGAGGGAGTATAAAAGAGAGGTTAAGAGTGGTGAGGAAGTGTAAAAGAGAGGTTAAGAGTGGTGAGGGAGTGTAAAAGAGAGGTTAAGAGTGGTGAGGGAGTGTAAAAGAGAGGTTAAGAGTGGTGAGGGAGTATAAAAGAGAGTTAAGAGTGGTGAGGGAGTGTAAAGAGAGGTTAAGAGTGGTAAGGAGTATAAAGAGAGGTTAAGAGTGGTGAGGGAGTATAAAAGAGAGGTTAAGAGTGGTGAGGGAGTGTAAAAGAGAGGTTAAGAGTGGTGAGGGAGTATAAAAGAGAGGTTAAGAGTGGTGAGGGAGTGTAAGAGTGGTGAGGGAGTATAAAAGAGAGGTTAAGAGTGGTGCGGGAGTGTAAAAGAGAGGTTAAGAGTGGTGAGGGAGTGTAAAAGAGAGGTTAAGAGTGGTGCGGGAGTGTAAAAGAGAGGTTAAGAGTGGTGAGGGAGTGTAAAAGAGACGTTAAGAGTGGTGAGGGAGTGTAAAAGAGAGGTTAAGAGTGGTGAGGGAGTGTAAAAGAGAGGTTAAGGGTGGTGAGGGAGTATAAAGAGAGGTTAAGAGTGGTGAGGGAGAGTAAAAGAGAGGTTAAGAGTGGTGAGGGAGAGTAAAACAGAGGTTAAGAGTGGTGAGGGAGTGTAAAAGAGAGGTTAAGAGTGGTGAGGGAGTATAAAAGAGAGGTTAAGAGTGGTGCGGGAGTGTAAAAGAGAGGTTAAGAGTGGTGAGGGAGTGTAAAAGAGACGTTAAGAGTGGTGAGGGAGTGTAAAAGAGAGGTTAAGAGTGGTGAGGAGTGTAAAAGAGAGGTTAAGGGTGGTGGGGGAGTATAAAGAGAGGTTAAGAGTGGTGAGGAGAGTAAAGAGAGGTTAAGAGTGGTGAGGAGAGTAAAGAGAGGTTAAGAGTGGTGAGGGAGTGTAAAGAGAGGTTAAGAGTGGTGAGGAGTGTAAAAGAGAGGTTAAGAGTGGTGAGGGAGTGTAAAAGAGAGGTTAAGAGTGGTGAGGGAGTGTAAAAGGGAGGTTAAGAGTGGTGAGGGAGTGTAAAAGAGAGGTTAAGAGTGGTGAGGGAGTGTAAAAGAGAGGTTAAGAGTGGTGAGGGAGTGTAAAAGAGAGGTTAAGAGTGGTGAGGGAGTGTAAAAGAGAGGTTAAGAGTGGCGAGGGAGAGTAAATGAGAGGTTAAGAGTGGTGAGTGAGAGTAAAACAGAGGTTAAGAGTGGTGAGGGAGTGTAAAAGAGAGGTTAAGAGTGGTGAGGGAGTGTAAAACAGAGATTAAGAGTGGTGAGGGAGTGTAAAAGAGAGGTTAAGAGTGGTGAGGGAGTGTAAAAGAGAGGTTAAGAGTGTTGAGGGAGTGTAAAAGAGAGGTTAAGAGTGGTGAGGGAGAGTAAAAGAGAGGTTAAGAGTGGTGAGGGAGTGTAAAACAGAGATTAAGAGTGGTGAGGGAGTGTAAAAGAGCGGTTAAGAGTGGTGAGGGAGTGTAAAAGAGAGGTTAAGAGTGTTGAGGGAGTGTAAAAGAGAGGTTAAGAGTGGTGAGGGAGAGTAAAAGGAGAAGAAATGAGAGATTTGGTGAGGTTCTGTGAACAAATTTGAACGAATGGATTTAACAGTTAAAAACAAGAAGAGGGAAGTTATTAGATGGGAAGGTGGAGGGAGTGAAGAACCAGAAGTGTGTGGGAGAGGTGTATGAGAGAGTGAAGAACCAGAAGTGTGTGGGAGAAGTGTATGAGGGAATGAAGAACCAGAAGTGTGTGGGAGAAGTGTATGAGAGAGTGAAGAACCAGAAGTGTGTGGGAGAAGTGTATGAGGGAGTGAAGAACCAGAAGTGTGTGGGAGAGGTGTATGAGGGAGTGAAGAACCAGAAGTGTGTGGGAGAGGTGTATGAGGGAGTGAAGAACCAGAAGTGTGTGGGAGAGATGTATGAGGGAGTGAAGAACCAGAAGTGTGTGGGAGAGGTGTATGAGGGAGTGAAGAACCAGAAGTGTGTGGGAGAGGTGTATGAGGGAGTGAAGAACCAGAAGTGTGTGGGAGAGATGCATGAGGGAATGAAGAACCAGAAGTGTGTGGGAGACATGTATGAGGGAGTGAAGAACCAGAAGTGTGTGGGAGAGATGCATGAGGGAATGAAGAACCAGAAGTGTGTGGGAGAGGTGTATGAGGGAGTGAAGAACCAGAAGTGTGTGGGAGAAGTGTATGAGGGAGTGAAGAACCAGAAGTGTGTGGGAGAGGTGTATGAGGGAGTGAAGAACCAGAAGTGTGTGGGAGAGGTGTATGAGGGAGTGAAGAACCAGAAGTGTGTGGGAGAAGTGTATGAGGGAGTGAAGAACCAGAAGTGTGTGGGAGAGGTGTATGAGGGAGTGAAGAACCAGAAGTGTGTGGGAGAGGTGTATGAGGGAGTGAAGAACCAGAAGTGTGTGGGAGAGGTGTATGAGGGAGAGGGTAAAGCAGCTGTGAAGGATGGGATTAAGAAGGATTATACTGCCAGAGTATTGGTTTAGGTTTGACATTTTTACTCAGTAACTCTCACATTTTTCTCTTGTTCTGTATATCAAACTGATTACAAAAAAAAAAGATCCAAATAAAACTTATTCATTCGTTTAAATTTTGTTCATTAATTTATATTCATTTATAAAACTTATTTTTTTCTTTGGCCCGCTATAACATATACGATGTGGCCCTCATAGTGACAAGTTTGGTGACCCATGGTGAGGTGGTGAGCCAGCGAAGTGTGGGAGCATGTGAAGTTGAGACCCATGCTGTGTTGGGAGACATGCTGAGTGGGAGACCCAGAAGTTGGTGACCCATGCTGAGGGGTGACCATGCTGAGTTGGTGACCCAGCCTGAAGTTGGAGACCCATGCTGGATGAGAATGCGAAGTTTGGAGATATGGGAGTGAAGGACCCATGCTGGAGAGTGTGGTGAGACCCATGTGAGAGGTTGGAGACCCATGCTGAAGTTTGGAAGACCCATGCTGAAGTTGGTGACCATGCTGAGTTGGAGACCCATGCTGAGTTTGTGAGCCCATGCTGAAAGTGTGAACCCATGCTGAAGTTTGGAACCCATGCTGATTGATTAACCATGCTGAAGATTGGTGACCCTATGCTGAAGTTGGGCCCATGCAAGTGCCCATGCTGAAGTTTGGAGACCCATGCTGAAGTTGGTGACCCATGCTGAAGTTGGTGACCCATGCTGAAGTTTGGTGACCCATGCTGAAGTTGGTGACCATGCTGAAGTTGGAGACCCATGCTGAAGTTGGAGACCCATGCTGAAGTTGGAGACCCATGCTGAAGTTTGGAGACCCATGTGATGCCTGAAGTTGGTAGACCCATGCTGAAGTTGGGACCCATGCTGAAGGGATTGGTGACCCATGCTGAAGTTGGAGACCCATGCTGAAGTTTGGAGACCCATGCTGAATTGGGACCATGTAGTTGGAGACCCATGCTGAAGTTGGGACCCATGCTGAGTTGGACCCATGCTGAGTGAGACCCATGTGGTGGGACCCATGCTGAAGTTGGAGACCCATGCTGAAGTGGACCATGCTGGAAGTGACCCATGCTGAAGTTTGGAGACCCATGCTGAAGTTGGGGAATGGATCCCATGCTGAAGTTGGAGACCCATGCATGGACCATGCTGAAGTTTGGAGACCCATGCTGAGAGTTGGAGACCCATGCTGAAGTTGGGACCCATGCTGAGTGAGACCCATGTGAGTGAGACCCATGCTGAAGTTGGAGACCCATGCTGAAGTTTGGAGACCCATGCTGAAGTTGGAGACCCATGCTGAAGTTGGAGACCCATGCTGAAGTTTGGAGACCCATGCTGAAGTTGGAGACCCATGCTGAAGTTGGAGACCCATGCTGAAGTGACCCATGCTGAAGTTGGAGACCCATGCTGAAGTTGGAGACCCATGCTGAAGTTGGAGACCCATGCTGAAGTTGGAGACCCATGCTGAAGTTGGAGACCCTGATTGAGACCCATGCTGAAGTTTGGAGACCCATGCTGAGTTGGAGACCCATGCTGAAGTTTGGAGACCCATGCTGAAGTTGGAGACCCATGCTGATGAGACCCATGCTGAGTTGAGACCCATGCTGAAGTTGGAGACCCATGCTGAAGTTGGATACCCATGCTGAAGTTTGGAGACCCATGCTGAAGTTGGAGACCCATGCTGAGTTGAGACCAGCGAGTTGGAGACCCATGCTGAAGTTGAGACCCATGCTGAAGTTGGAGACCCATGCTGAAGTTGGCCCATGCTGAGTTGGAGACCCATGCTGAAGTTGAGACCATGCTGAGTTGAGACCCATGCTGAAGTTTGGAGACCCATGCTGAAGTTTGGAGACCCATGCTGAAGTTGGAGACCCATGCTGAAGTTTGGAGACCCATTCTGAAGTTGGAGACCCATGCTGAAGTTGGAGACCCATGCTGAAGTTAGAGACCCATGCTGAAGTTGGTGACCCATGCTGAAGTTGGAGACCCATGCTGAAGATCAGTGTATAAGGTTATTTTTGATCCAGCCTTGTATCTGTGCATTGTGCTCTGCCACCATCATCATCTAAGTGCTCATTCACATCATCTTGTATACGTTCAATCATCACCTGGTAATCTCCCTGCCAGTCACATCATCTTGTATACGTTCAATCATCACCTGGTAATCTCCCTGCCAGTCACATCATCTTGTATACGTTCAATCATCACCTGGTAATCTCCCTGCCAGTCACATCATCTTGTATACGTTCAATCATCACCTGGTAATCTCCCTGCCAGTCACATCATCTTGTATACGTTCAATCATCACCTGGTAATCTCCCTGCTAGTCACATCATCTTGTATACGTTCAATCATCACCTGGTAATCTCCCTGCCAGTCACATCATCTTGTATACGTTCAATCATCACCTGGTAATCTCCCTGCCAGTCACATCATCTTGTATACGTTCAATCATCACCTGGTAATCTCCCTGCCAGCTTAACCTACACCTGACTCTCAAGCCAGGGTAAACTTGCACCCTGCCAGCTTAACCTACACCTGACTCTCAAGCCAGGGTAAACTTAACCTACACCTGACTCTCAAGCCAGGGTAAACTTAACCTACACCTGACTCTCAAGCCAGGGTAAACTTAACCTACACCTGACTCTCAAGCCAGGGTAAACTTAACCTACACCTGACTCTCAAGCCAGGGTAAACTTAACCTACACCTGACTCTCAAGCCAGGGTAAACTTAACCTACACCTGACTCTCAAGCCAGGGTAAACTTCTGCAAGTATTCACTACACTTTGCCACAACATTCCCTGGGCTGCAGTACTGGGTCACTTTCTTCCATGCACTTCTAACATGGCTAGTGACATCTGCAATGTTAATTTTCTGCCAAAATTTTGGTACTGCAAGGTCGGAGTCAGTGTCTATTGATGCAACAAGTTTTCGCATCACTTTTCAAGTGTAGTTACATTTGAAAGACTTTAATAATTTCAGGACCCAGTGGCTGTATTAAAGATGATTTATCTGGAGGTAAAAATACAACTTTTACATGTGGATGCATAACAAACAAAGCTTCTGGCTGAGTACGAGAACTATCAAGAGTAAAGAGAACCTTGAATGGAAGGTTCTTGCGGTGCAGCTAAAACCTGACTTATAAAGTGATGCTTAAAACCATCAATAAATAATTCCTGTCACCCAATGCTGACTGGTTTGACCTCTAAATTAATGGTAAGGTGGTTTTTAACCACACATTTCAAAGCATCAGGTGTGCTGTACTACACACCTGATGCAGTACAGCAAAGGAGAAAGGTGAAGCGATTCTTCGCTGCCTTGAATTCCAGTGCACTCTTCTCTTGCTGACTGATGCAAGTTCCTGCTGCCATTTTCTTCCAATTCACACACTTGTCTCATCAGCCTTTAACACTTCCTGTGGCCAGAGCTACTCTTATCTGCAAGAAAAATTGTAGGCCTAACGTGGGCAAGTATAGGCTTGTTAGTATACTCAATGCGATGTCCAAAACTCTCTTGAAAGCTGTACTGTCTTAATGACAAAAACATTCTCCATAGTTACCAATCAGGTTTCAGATCTTACTCGACCGACATCTCTCTAATTAACCTGATGGACTACTTAATACCTCAAATGTAATTAGGGAATTTCATAGGTATGGTGACCCTAGTCTTGCAAAAGGCATTCCATACAGTTATCCATAATATATTATGTATTAAACTACAAGCTACTGGCATAGGCTCTGTAGACTGGTTTAAGTCCTACTTGAGCAATCAGAAACAAACTATCAAAATCAATAATACAGAATCGGAACCCCTCCCAATAACATGTGGCGTTCCGCAAGGTAGTATTCTGGGTCCCTTACTATTTTTATGTTATGTGAATGACATGCTCAGTGTCATGCATCAGTATCCTGTCAACCAACATTAGAGGATTCATTACCAATGTTGGAAAGATCACGCACAGTTTCGTGAACAGTTTCCCGACATGATAGCTGTTGTTGAAACATTTCTGGACGACAGGACTCCGGAAAATTTTGCAAGAATTGCTGGCTACACCTCATGGATGAGAAGAGACAGGCAAGGACAAGGAGGTGTTGCTGTGTGCTTCTCTAAAAGCGTACAAGCCCAGCGCATTGATGTTGCCATCCCTACTCACCTAGAAATGATGTTCTCCATGCTATGTATAAACACTAGTACCTCTGTACTAGCATACGCAATGTACAGACCTCAGTGGCAACATGCAGACCCCATCAACTTCCTAAAGGAAAATGTGGACTCCCTTCCGCTCCAACACAAATGTCAACATATCCTTCTTGCAGTGTTTGACTTGAGAAACTTTGTTGACGTCCCTACTCACATCTCTGGCTCCTCCCTCGACCCTGTAGTGAGTTATCTGGCAGAAGGTATAGTCACTTGTCAACCCCTCGGCTATGTTGGATCATCTGACCACAAGGCTGTTTTTATGACACTGGAGATCCCAACAGAACGAAGTGAGGAATACACACGTACAACCTGGCTGTGGGAAAGAGGAAACTGGCCAGCACTTTGCTCTGAGCTCGCCACCTCCGATTGGAATTCTCTTCTCCAAGGTGATGTTGACAACCAAGTGAATGCTTTCACTGGACACATTCTTAATCTACAACAAGTACACATCCCTCACCAGCAGTAAGTGACGAAGCCTACAGATCAGCCTTGGTTCGACTTTCGTTGTAGAGAGGCTGCTACTGCTAAGTACAAGGCATGGCGAAGGTAAAAGAGACATCCCAATACCTATAACAGGAACTTGCACAGGCAAGCCTGTAGGCATAATGGTGAAGTTCAAAAGTGGGCCATCTCTAAATGGTAGGCGGACACAAAAAGAAAGCTAGCATCAGGTTGAGTGGGCTCCAAAATCTGGTGGTCCTTGGTCAAGGACAGACAATGATGATGAACTTATGAACTTATTCCACCTCTAAATCCACAGGATGGGACCACCTCTACTAGTGGTCAAGAGAAAGCTGACCTCTTTACCGAACACTTTGCTGCCAAAATGCAGGTTCCTGATCCAACAAGGGACCCTCCTTGGCTAGCTGCAAGAACTGTGTCAAAACTGTCAGTGGCGACAATAGGGCAGGAGGAGGTGCATCTTCTTAAATCGCTTGGCTAAGAAAAGGGTGTGGGCCCAGACAAGCTGAGCCCAAGATTGCTGAGATGTGCAGGCCAGCTAGAAGCACCTCTTACTCGCATCTTTCAACACTGTCTAGTACAGTGTAAATGACCTTCTCTGTGGGAGGCAAATGTAGTCCCTGTTCACAAAAAAAGAAGAGCAGAAATCAGCAACTACAGACCAGTGTCACTCCTGTCAATCACTGGCAAGATCCTTGAGACAATAATTTCACGGCAAATGACAGAGTTTTTTGAGTACCACTCACTACTTTGTGACCGTCAATATGGCTTCAGGAAAGGTTACTCTGCTGCTGATCTGTTGTTAAACCTTTCCACTAAGTGGCATCAGACACTGGATGAATTCAAAGTCAGCTGTGTGGTAGCACTGTACATTGCTGGTGCTTTTGACTGAGTATGGCACCAGGGACCCTTGGCAAAACTGCAAGCACTGGGAATTACAGGCTCTACACTATGTCTCCTCAGTGATTACCTTTAAGGTAGATCTCTAAGGGTAGTTCTCAATGGGACAGTCAGCAAGACATCGTATTGGGGGCAAGTGTTCCACAGGGAAGCATGCTTGGGCCATTGTTGTGGAATGTCTACTTCAATGACCTTCTTCATCTCATCCCAGAATCCCAGGCATATGCAAAAGACTGTACCCTTGACATTTACTTATTCAAGAGAGGAAATGCCAGCTGCTCTAAGCTACATCAATCACGAACTAAGCCTGGGGAAACGGATGGCGGGTTAACATTTGCTATTGAGAAAACACAAATGATGGTCTCTAGGCACCATGATGGTAATGCCAGAGCAGTAGTAAGTATGAATGAGAGAGTGTTGGTACCCGGGGACGAAGTTGATATCCTTCGGGTGAAATTTGACTACAAACTGACCATGAAGACCCACGTTGTAAATCTTGTAAACAAGGCGGCCAAGAAGCTTACAGTACTTCGACATATTTCGCATCAGCTCGACAGCAGGGGTTGCAAGATTCTGTACGAGGCACAAGTACGCTCACGCCTTGAGTATGCTCCTCCTTCTAGGACTGCCTGCCCCCCATCTCATCTGCGACTGAATAGAGAACAGACCAATATACAGCAACAGTGTAGTCAGTCTACAATACACAGCAACAGTGTAGTCAGTCTACAATATACAGCAACAGTGTAGTCAGTCTACAATACACAGCAACAGTGTAGTCAGTCTACAATATACAGCAACAGTGTAGTCAGTCTACAATATACAACAACAGTGTAGTCAGTCTACAATACACAACAAAAGTGTAGTCAGTCTACAATACACAACAACAGTGTAGTCAGTCTACAATACACAACAACAGTGTAGTCAGTCTACAGTACACAGCAGTATTTCATAAAAAATATAAGTAATAAAGTGCATTGACAACTCACTGGCTTGTATATATTTCTTTATTCATAACATTCACTTGTTGTTTTTACAAGAGTCAAGGTTTTATTCATAACATTCACTTGTGTTTTTACAAGAGTCAAGGTTTTATTTATAACATTCACTTGTTTTTTTACAAGAGTCAAGGTTTTATTCATAACATTCACTTGTTTTTTTACAAGAGTCAAGGTTTTATTCATAACATTCACTTGTTTTTACAAGATTCTAGGTTTTATTCGTGACATTCACTTGTTGGTATTTACCAGGGCCAGGACACTATGGCAGCACAAGTGCCATAACAGATACACCTATAATACACAACATAATAAACAACTCATGTGTTATACGCCAGTAGTGAGTCGCGGACAGTGCCGCAGGAAACGTCGCGAGTGGTGCAACGGGTGTGGTGCCACGAGTGTGGTGCCACGGGTGTGGTGCCACGGGTGTGGTGCCACGGGTGTGGAGCCATGGGTGTGGTGCCACGGGTGTGATGCCACGGGTGTGGTGCCACGAGTGTGGTGCCACGAGTGTGGTGCCACGGGTGTGGTGCCACGGGTGTGGTGCCACGGGTGTGGTGCCACGGGTGTGGTGCCACGGGTGTGGTGCCACGAGTGTGGTGCCACGGGTGTGGTGCCACGGGTGTGGTGCCACGGGTGTGGAGCCACGGGTGTGGTGCCACGAGTGTGGTGCCACGGGTGTGGTGCCACAGGTATAGAATAATATACAGTGAGCTGCAGTTACCATATATTAATGATAAACATTAACAAGAGGCTGATCAACAAGAGAGACATGCAACACTTGTTAATGTTTATTGCTGAAATATTTCAGTTCGTAGCAGACTTCTTCAGTCGAATATGGAGACGTCTTAAATATTAGAGACAGTGGAAGCGAAGAGATCATTTTAAGGTGATCAGTCGCATAGCCTTGATAAGTGTTTAGTTCCTTGCCCTTTAAAAGGGAGTCAGCACCTTCAATCATGTTTAAGGGATTCAGCAAATTAAAATTATCTTTCCACTTCTTCCACTGACACTAATATTAAAGTCGCCTCAGTATTCGACTGAAGAGTCCAGCTGTGCAAGCAAAACCTTTCTGCAGTAATGATACCCAGTTGTTAAACCTGTGTTTGGTCAATTGCAAGTAGAGACGCACAGGCGCAGCACCTGTGTACTGCCATAAGAATGAAGCTGCAGACACAGGAGCACAGAGTGAGGCATGGAACCTTGTTTGTGGAGCCTCGGCTACTACCAGTCACTAGTAGCTAGTAGACTCACGTCCCTCACTACCAGTACTAGTGCCTCACTGCTAGTACTAGTGACTCACTACCAGTACTAGTGCCTCACTGCTAGTGTCTAACTACCAGTACTAGTGCCTCACTGCTAGTACTAGTCCCTCACTACCAGTACCAGTCATTAACATCTACAAAAAAATATGCACTGGCCAACACTGCCAAATGTATTGTCTGGAAATATAAATTACAAGGCACAGAGGGGTTACATCTGCTCTTCTTACATTCTATATTTACAATAATGATCAATAAGGAATGTACATAAGGAGCTGACCAAGAGAGTGAACCTACATCGGCTTGACATGGCAAATGTAGATGTAACACACATCTATTTCAGGTGGCTGATGTAGACACAACATACGTCTGCTGCAGACACAACATACGTCTGCTGCAGACACAATATACGTCTGCTGCAGACACAACATACGTCTGCTGCATGTGATTAACATAAACATGCGTCAGGAAGCAAGTGGTATGGAGATACCTACAATATGTGGAACAGGACACTTATATACACTTCAGTACATTTATTAAGGGAACGTTTGACCACATGTGGCGGAACATTTCCTTTAATTAATCTCCTGAACTGTACACGCCTTCTTCTACACTATGAACGTTAAGTGGCAGCACAGGTATTAAAAAAACAACTGCATCTATCAAGCAAACAAACTCAGATAATTACAATACTTTCACTAAAACATCTCTTAAAATATAAGATGAAGACCAATATTTAATATCACATACGTCATCCTAACACTGTTAAGATAACACTGGTTATATATATATATATAAAACAGTCCAGCCATCTCCCACCTAGGTAAGATGACCCGAAAGTCATCACTCTATCACTGTCTTCCCAAAGGTGTGCTGACGTTATAGCTCAGGTGACCCTTCAATATGTGTACATTACCCTTCCTTCAACTTCAGCTAACCATTTCCCTGAATCCCTTCATAAATATCATCTTGCTCACACTCTAACAGCACATCAAATCATAAAAATAATTCTTTCCACTAATAACGTCATCACACACGCCTGATGGATGTCCAAGCCCCTCAAACACACCCTCTAGGTCATTCTATTTTTCTCGATCCTCTGTAAATACCCAAACCACCACAACAATTCATCCTCACCCTCTGGATAATACTTTTATTAACCCCTACCCTCCTAATTTCCAAACTACGATTTCCCAGTTTTAAATTTGCACCACACAATGCCCTTAGACATGATATCTCCAATGCGTCCAGCCTCCTCGCTGCAACATTCACAACCCATGCTTCACACAAATGTAAGTGTGTTGGTACCATTATACTCTGGTACATTCTCCATTTTGCCTCCATGGATAACTTTCTTTTTCTCCAGAGATGCCTCAATAGACCATCTTTTACCCCTCGTCAGTGGTCAACCTCGTCTATCACAAACATGTCTGTCAACAAGTCAACATCTGAACATTCACTTCCTCCACACTCCCGCCTTCCAATCTTAAAATATTCTTTCATTTTCTAAATTTTGTGTTACTCTCATCACCTTGCTCTTTCCTATATTTAATTTTAATTTTCTTGTACATACCCTCCCAAATTTGATTACCAACTTTTGCAAGTTTTGTTCATTATCTCACAAAAGTACAGTGTCATCAGCCACGGTGTAATCAGCCACGGTGTCATCAGCCACGGTGTCTTCAGCCACAGTGTCATCAGCCACGGTGTCATCAGCCACGGTGTCATCAGCCACGGTGTCTTCAGCCACAGTGTCATCAGCCACGGTGTCATCAGCCAGTGTCATCAGTCACAGTGTCATCAGTTACAGTGTCATCAGCCACGGTGTCATCAGCCACAGTGTCATCAGCCACAGTGTCATCAGCCACAGTGTCATCAGCCACAGTGTCATCAGCCACAGTGTCATCAGCCACAGTGTCATCAGCCACAGTGTCATCAGCCACAGTGTCATCAGCCAGTGTCATCAGCCAGTGTCATCAGCCACAGTGTCATCAGTCACAGTGTCATCAGTCACAGTGTCATCAGCCACAGTGTCATCAGTCACAGTGTCATCAGTCACAGTGTTCATCAGCCACAGTGTCATCAGCCACAGTGTCATCAGTCACAGTGTCATCAGCCAGTGTCATCAGCCACGGTGTCATCAGTCACAGTGTCATCAGCCACAGTGTCATCAGTCACAGTGTCATCAGTCACAGTGTCATCAGTCACAGTGTCATCAGTCACAGTGTCATCAGTCAAAGTGTCATCAGTCACAGTGTCATCAGTCACAGTGTCATCAGCCACAGTGTCATCAGCCACATTGTCATCAGCCACATTGTCATCAGCCACAGTGTCATCAGTCACAGTGTCATCAGCCACAGTGTCATCAGCCACAGTGTCATCAGCCAGTGTCATCAGCCAGTGTCATCAGCCACGGTGTCATCAGTCACAGTGTCATCAGTCACAGTGTCATCAGTCACAGTGTCATCAGCCACAGTGTCATCAGCCACAGTGTCATCAGCCACAGTGTCATCAGCCACAGTGTCATCAGTCACAGTGTCATCAGTCACAGTGTCATCAGCCACAGTGTCATCAGCCACAGTGTCATCAGCCACAGTGTCATCAGTCACAGTGTCATCAGCCAGTGTCATCAGCCACGGTGTCATCAATCACAGTGTCATCAGCCACAGTGTCATCAGTCACAGTGTCATCAGTCACAGTGTCATCAGTCACAGTGTCATCAGTCACAGTGTCATCAGTCACAGTGTCATCAGTCACAGTGTCATCAGCCACAGTGTCATCAGCCACATTGTCATCAGCCACATTGTCAGCCACAGTGTCATCAGTCACAGTGTCATCAGTCACAGTGTCATCAGCCACGGTGTCATCAGCCAGTGTCATCAGCCACAGTGTCATCAGTCACAGTGTCATCAGTCACAGTGTCATCAGCCACAGTGTCATCAGCCAGTGCCATCAGCCACGATGCCATCAGCCACGGTGTCATCAGCCACGGTGTCATCAGCCACGGTGTCATCAGCCAGTGTCATCAGTCACAGTGTCATCAGTCACAGTGTCATCAGTCACAGTGTCATCATCCACAGTGTCATCAGTCACAGTGTCATCAGCCACAGTGTCATCAGCCACAGTGTCATCAGCCACAGTGTCATCAGCCACAGTGTCATCAGTCACAGTGTCATCAGTCACAGTGTCATCAGCCACAGTGTCATCAGTCACAGTGTCATCAGTCACAGTGTCATCAGTCACAGTGTCATCAGTCACAGTGTCATCAGTCACAGTGTCATCAGTCACAGTGTCATCAGTCACAGTGTCATCAGTCACAGTGTCATCAGTCACAGTTCACAGTCACAGTTTCATCAGTCACAGTGTCATCAGTCACAGTGTCATCAGTCACAGTGTCATCAGTCACAGTGTCATCAGTCACAGTGTCATCAGTCACAGTGTCATCAGCACAGTGTCATCAGTCACAGTTGTCATCAGTCACATGTCATCAGCCACAGTGTCATCAGTCACAGTGTCATCAGCCAGTGTCATCAGTCACAGTCTCATCAGCCACGGTGTCATCAGCCAGTGTCATCAGCCACAGTGTCATCAGTCACAGTGTCATCAGTCACAGTGTCATCAGCCACAGTGTCATCAGCCAGTGCCATCAGCCACGTGCATCAGCCAGTGTCATCAGCCACGGTGTCATCAGCCACAGTGTCATCAGTCCAGTGTCATCAGTCACAGTGTCATCAGTCACAGTGTCATCAGCCACAGTGTCATCAGTCACAGTGTCATCACCACGTGTCATCAGTCACAGTGTCATCAGCCACAGTGTCATCAGTCACAGTGTCATCAGTCACAGTGTCATCAGTCACAGTGTCATACCACAGTGTCATCAGTCACAGTGTCATCAGTCACAGTGTCATCAGCCACAGTGTCATCAGTCACAGTGTCATCAGTCACAGTGTCATCAGTCACAGTGTCATCAGTCACAGTGTCATCAGTCACAGTGTCATCAGTCACAGTGTCATCAGTCACAGTGTCATCAGTCACAGTGTCATCAGTCACAGTGTCATCAGTCACAGTGTCATCAGTCACAGTGTCATCAGTCACAGTGTCATCAGTCACAGTGTCATCAGTCACAGTGTCATCAGTCACAGTGTCATCAGTCACAGTGTCATCAGTCACAGTGTCATCAGTTACAGTGTCATCAGTCACAGTGTCATCAGTCACAGTGTCATCAGTCACAGTGTCATCAGTCACAGTGTCATCAGCCACAGTGTCATCAGTCACAGTGTCATCAGTCACAGTGTCATCAGCCACAGTGTCATCAGTCACAGTGTCATCAGTCACAGTGTCATCAGTCACAGTGTCATCAGCCACAGTGTCATCAGTCACAGTGTCATCAGTCACAGTGTCATCAGCCACAGTGTCATCAGTCACAGTGTCATCAGTCACAGTGTCATCAGTCACAGTGTCATCAGTCACAGTGTCATCAGTCACAGTGTCATCAGTCACAGTGTCATCAGTCACAGTGTCATCAGTCACAGTGTCATCAGTCACAGTGTCATCAGTCACAGTGTCATCAGTCACAGTGTCATCAGTCACAGTGTCATCAGTCACAGTGTCATCAGTCACAGTGTCATCAGTCACAGTGTCATCAGTCACAGTTTCATCAGTCACAGTGTCATCAGTCACAGTGTCATCAGTCACAGTGTCATCAGTCACAGTGTCATCAGTCACAGTGTCATCAGTCACAGTGTCATCAGTCACAGTGTCATCAGTCACAGTGTCATCAGTCACAGTGTCATCAGTCACAGTGTCATCAGTCACAGTTTCATCAGTCACAGTGTCATCAGTCACAGTGTCATCAGTCACAGTGTCATCAGTCACAGTGTCATCAGTCACAGTGTCATCAGTCACAGTGTCATCAGCCAAAAGAAAATGTGACAACTCTCACTTTCTATTAGATTCATTATCTATTAATGCCACATCTCTCCCCAACACCCGAGCATTAATGCCACATCTCTCCCCAACACCCGAGCATTAATGCCACATCTCTCCCCAACACCCGAGCATTATTGCCACATCTCTCCCCAACACCCGAGCATTAACCACATCTCTCCCCAACACCCGAGCATTAATGCCACATCTCTCCCCAACACCCGAGCATTAATGCCACATCTCTCCCCAACACCCGAGCATTAATGCCACATCTCTCCCCAACACCCGAGCATTAATGTCACATCTCTCCCCAACACCTGAGCATTAATGCCACATCTGTCCCCAACACCCGAACATTCACTCCTTTTACAACCCCATCTACAAATATGTTAAACAACCACGGTAATACCACACATCCCAGCCTAAAGCCTAGTTTTACCAGAAAATAATCCTTCTCTATCCTACATAACTAACCTAAGTCTATCATAAAAACTTTTAACTGTTTTAAGTAGGGATGGGGAATGATGTTTGTTCCTTGAGACCTTTGTGCTGAAATTGCAAATGCTTCTTCTGGAACAATGGAGTGGAGACAGTGCAGCCCAGACAGATGTGTTCAGGAATGCAACTGTCTGGAGCCCAGACAGATGTGTTCAGGAATGCAACTGTCTAGAGCCCAGACAGATGTGTTCACGAATGCAACTGTCTGGAGACCAGACAGATGTGTTCACGAATGCAACTGTCTGGAGCCCAGACAGATGTGTTCAGGAATGCAACTGTCTGGGTTACATTGACTTTTTTTCTTCACATTATATTCCCCCTTCACTTCTTTGTTCCTGAACAAGTGTTTAAAACGGAAGCACGAAAATCCCCGAGTAACATTGCATCTTCCCCTTCCCCATGGCTGCTGTGCACTGATCGCTCGTTTGCAATTGTTGCAATATATATATGGAAAACAAGCCACTAGATGGAAAGAACTAGTTCTAAGCCTTTCATACTGTTGCAAGCACTTAGAAGCTATGCAATGTTGCAAGAGACTAGACAGAGTGTAAAATTCCCAGAGATAGGTAGGCATGGGTGTAGGCAGTGTCATTCCCAGCTATAAAAGAAGTGCCAGTAACAGTGCAAAATGCTTAGAGTTACTATTTCCATCCCCAAGTGGCTTGTTATATATAAAACTTAAAATCTAACAAATATGGTCTGTGATAGAAGGAAACCCAAAGATGCGAACCTCAGTAAATAGTGTCACCTGCACCAGATATTAGCATGTGTATACTGAACAGCAGAACACACACTTGAAAATTTATAAGAGAGAGAGAGAGAGAGAGAGAGAGAGAGAGAGAGAGAGAGAGAGAGAGAGAGAGAGAGAGAGAGAGAGAGAGAGAGAGAGAGAGAGAGAGAGAGAGAGAGAGAGAGAGAGAGAGAGAGACAGAGAGAGAGACAGAGAATAATAAAATGACTTACAAGAAGTATATAGTAGTAGTGCTACAACTGCAACCTTAAAAAAAGAGAGTAAATAACGCAGAGAGGATGGTTAAAGTGTCTTCTGCCTGTGTATGTACAGATAGTTGAACACGTCATACCCTCCACATACAGAACATTCTCCACACACCTACAATAACATACTCCACTGCATCTTTACCAAACACTGCTTCACTATTATTTCTGTCTTCATTATGTCTTACACATCATTGTCTATGGAAAATACACTGAGCCTAAGGGAGTTACTGCTGCATTTCTGACCAATAATTAGAGTGGAAAATCAGCAGCAAACTGTAATGTCAGCAGTAAGAGTGACTATAGAATTTTCTGTTGGTAAACATGTGCTGGAAGCAGTATATGTTTACCATAGCATAAACATTATCTACTCCTAATACTCCAATTCTGCTCCCAATTTTGAGTGGCATTCGGATATAAGGATTCTTGAAAGTACATGAAAAACTGCAACCTTAATTCTTGAGTCCCCAATATGAAGGGTTTATACCCTGCTACAAATCCTTCATAACTGAAATTCGGATTTGATAATTTGTACTTTACAAACTTTCTTTCGCTTAGATACGAACATTTGTTGTGCCAGACATGAATCAAGGTTCCTTCTGAACTTCACCTCCTGTCTCAATCATTTCTGCTGCGTAACAACTATAAACATTAAGAGTACTTGTCATAAAACTTGGTTGTACTCTTAGCACTCCAGTCACAACTAAATAAAAGAACCACAGATTTGAGCATCAAAACAAACTAAAATAAAGCATGTACAGTTCTGCTGACACTAAGGCTCACTGTTATAAAACAGTTATTTACATTCTCAACACAGTGAAATTACTGATTGTACTTTAAGAGATACTAAATTTTAGCCCCATGTAATGATTTCAGACATAATTATATTTGCTAATACCCTTACTGTACTCTCTTTGTAGTTATATTGTGGGTGTGGAAGTAGGCAAGAGTGGCGATGCCAAAGTGGCCCTCAGACTGGGACTACAGTACTGCATGGCGGAGAGCAGCGGGTCAGGTGGCCCTCAGACTGGGACTATAGTACTGCATGGCGGAGAGCAGCGGGTCAGGTGGCCCTCAGACTGGGACTATAGTACTGCATGGCGGAGAGCAGCGGGTCAGGTGGCCCTCAGACTGGGACTATAGTACTGCATGGCGGAGAGCAGCGGGTCAGGTGGCCCTCAGACTGGGACTATAGTACTGCATGGCGGAGAGCAGCGGGTCAGGCACAACGTGAGCACAACCACTACTTGTGTCTGAGGAAATGTTTCCTGAGGGTGGATCTATCACTGGCCCTGTAGGAGCATAAGGGGCACGGGAACGGCCTCTCCCCGGTGTGTTTACGCACGTGCTTCACCAGGTCTGCACGGCTCCGAGTGGCGTAAGGACAGTGGTGACATGTGAAGGGTTTACAAGCCCGGCACGTGTCCACTGGGCACCCGTGGTGACACGTGCGGGACACGCCGTCCCAAGACACGCCAACCCCGGACACTGCCCCACGCGCACACTGCAAAAAGACACACCAACCATTAGTATGGTCCGTCTCCGCCTCGCCCTTCACCTGCCTTCTCTTCCCACAACACTACTTGCTAACATACTCACACACATATTGACCAATTAATACAAAACAAAAAATGCTACAACACTATTAAGATAAGTTCCAGCGAAAAAGGCTACCTAGCATAATTAAATGTAAAAAGAAGAATGTTACCAAGAGACCGGTCTAAGAGCAGTGTTAGTTCAGAGGCCAGAACATTCATCTCAGCCATTACATACTATCTTCCATACTTATACCCAAATAATGACAAGATTTTGTTCAACAGAATTCAAGACATGATCCATAACTACCAAATAAAACCCAGAGAAAGTAGACATTTATATATGGAGGCCAGGGTGGGCAGTGCATATGTGCTGGTGAAGGTTTGACACCATATGGGTCCTGTAGAGGCAGTGAGGACATGAATGAGGCTTCTCCCCGGTGTGTGTTCTGACATGTTTACTGAGAGCACTAGAGTCTGAGCAGCGGTAGTTACAGTGAGGGCAGGCATAAGGCTTCTCCCCAGTATGTATCCTGACGTGCTTCTTGAGGTCTCCTCGACTGGGCGAGGAATAAGTGCAGAACTGACACTGATGTAGATGAGGGACTACGTCTTGAGAGGTGACTTGGGAAGTGAGAGGGCCAGCAGCTCGTGGCGAGTCTGGGGGCTGGGCCAAGGTTGTTACGCTAGTGTGAAGAGCTAAGGCATCATGGGCCCGCGAGGTAAGCTCAGCTGGCCTAGTCCTTCCTGAATCACCTGCCCACGGCCGACGCTGCAAAGAGATGCCTCCGTTACACTCCCATCATGTCTTCCACCTCACAACACAAAACTGCTTCCTCAACACCAAACTCAAACCTATATAAACACATGCACTTTCTAGTTAAACAATGTCCTGTCCTATGAATTCTTTATCCATAACGTAAACATGAACCTCAGTACAGGTCTCGTATTCTACCGACATACTAACACAATTTACCAATATTATTAATTAAACTACATGAACATGCAAAACTATTTATGTTCACAATTATTTTGTGACACTCATTGTTCAGCACTGTAATAAGTGGCTGAGATATAGAGCTTTTTTTCACACATTCTACTTTAAATTATCTATAAACCTGTCAGAATTTGTATTTTTTAAAGCAAGTGGCAGTACAAGTCAGTCAGAGGTTGAAACTGGTCACACTGGTACTGACACAGTTCAATAACAATCCAAACATTGTCAGTGCTGAAGGTTTGAAGCCAATCAGAAGAGATCACATCCACAGCCCAAGACCGAGCCAAACTTTCAGGTGAGTAATAAACATTACTTTCAAATGTGTGAAGCCGATAGGAAGAGACGTTCTTGAGTTATCGCATAGAAACCAAAGCTGGTGTTGAACTTATAAAAGTGATCAAAGTGAACCTCCATAACCTTATATTACACCAGCGATGAACATTTTAGTCTCAACAGATTAAGAGTTCTCAAGTTATAAACAAGTCTTGGAGGGGATTTATCTTTCACAGTTTGAAATTTCTGGATTTTACACAACATTCCAAATACATTGTTTGTGAGCAGAGTTTAAAATACATTAAAACTAAACATTTATCTTATGTAAGAACATAAGAAAGAAGCAACACTGCAGCAGGCCTACTGGCAGGTCCAATTCTCCCACCGGCTTAAGTAAATGCCTTAACCTAGTCAGGTCAGTCACATTCACTTAAGGGAGGAGCACGGCATCTGACCTAGTAGCACAAGCTAGTCAGGTCCAACTCACACCCACTCATGTATTTATCCAACCTATTTTTAAAACTCCACAACGTTTTAGCTTCTATGACGGTACACGGAAGTGTGTTATACTCATCAACAACTCTATTACCAAACCAGTGTTTTCCTATATCCTTCCTGAATCTGAATTTTTCCAACTTGCTGCGAGTCCTATCTATGCTAGATATTTTTAGCACGCTATTTACATCCCTTTTATTAATTCCCGTTTTCCATTTATATACCTCAATCATATCCCCCCTAATTCAACGCCTTTCTAGAGAATGCAGATTCAGGGCCCTCAGTCTATCCTTAAAGGGAAGATTTCTGATACACGGGATCAACTTTGTCATCCTCCTTTGTACGTTTTCCAGAGCATTTATATCCATTCTGTAATACGGTGACCAGAACTGTGCAGCATAATCTAAATGAGGTCTAACCAAAGATATATAGAGTTGAAGAACAACCTGAGGACTTCTATTATTTATACTTCTTGATATGAAGCCAAGGATTCTGTTAGCTTTATTGCGAACACTTATGCACTGCTGTCTTGGTTTCAGATTACTGCTAACCAGAACTCCTAAATCCTTTTCGCAATCAGTAATATTAAGATCTACATTATTTAGTTTATATATGGCATGGTTATTTTCCTGTCCAACATTTAGAACTTTGCATTTGTCTATATTAAACTGCATCTGCCACTTCTCCGACCACTGCATCAGTCTATTCAAATCATCCTGGAGTGCTCTAATGTCCTCATTAGAATGAATTGGACGGCCTATTTTGGTGTCATCAGCAAATTTGCTTATGTCGCTATTTATTCCCTCATCTATGTCGTTTATGTAAATTGTGAACAAGGGGCCCAACACTGACCCCTGTGGAACACCGCTTGTGACGTGCCCCCATTTTGATTTCTCCCCATTTATGCAAACTCTCTGCCGCCTATTTGTCAACCATACCTCTACCCAGAAAAAAATTTCTCCTCCTATTCCGTGTGCCTTAAGTTTCCTCAATAGTCTCTGATGTGGAACTCTATCAAAAGCCTTACTGAAGTCCATATACACAATATCATATTCATTACCATGATCTACCTCCTCAAATACCTTAGTGAAAAAAGTTAGAAAATTCGTAAGACACGAACGCCCCTTAGTAAAACCGTGTTGAGATTCATTAATCAATTTATGCCTTTCAAGATAGCTACGAATTGCCTCAGCAATTATTGATTCCATAAATTTTCCCACTATGGAGGTAAGGCTTATTGGCGAACACTATGTTGTGTGAACACTATGTTGTGCGAACACTATGTTGTGTGAACACTATGTTGTGTGATCACTATGTTGTGTGAACACTATGTTGTGTGAACACTTGTGTGAACACTATGTTGTGTGATCACTATGTTGTGTGAACACTATGTTGTGTGATCACTATGTTGTGTGAACACTATGTTATGTGATCACTATGTTGTGTGAACACTATGTTGTGTGATCACTATGTTGTGTGAACACTGTTGTGTGAACACTATGTTGTGTGATCACTATGTTGTGTGAACACTATGTTGTGTGATCACTATGTTGTGTGATCACTATGTTGTGTGAACACTATGTTGTGTGAACACTATGTTGTGTGAACACTATGTTGTGCGAACACTGTTGTGTGAACACTATGTTGTGCGAACACTATGTTGTGTGATCACTATGTTGTGTGATCACTATGTTGTGTGAACACTATGTTGTGTGAACACTATGTTGTGTGAACACTATGTTGTGTGAACACTATGTTGTGCGAACACTATGTTGTGTGAACACTATGTTGTGTGAACACTATGTTGTGTGAACACTATGTTGTGTGAACACTGTTGTGTGAACTCTATGTTGTGTGAACACTATGTTGTGTGAACACTATGTTATGTGATCACTTTGTGTGAACACTATGTTGTGTGAACACTGTTGTGTGAACACTGTGTGAACACTATGTTGTGTGAACACTATGTTGTGTGATCACTATGATGTGTGAACACTATGTTGTGTGAACACTATGTTGTGTGAACACTATGTTGTGTGAACACTATGTTGTGTGATCACTATGATGTGTGAACACTATGATGTGTGAACACTATGTTGTGTGAACACTATGTTGTGTGATCACTGTGTGAACACTATGTTGTGTGAACACTGTTGTGTGAACACTATATGTGAACACTATGTTGTGTGAACACTATGTTGTGTGATCACTATGATGTGTGAACACTATGTTGTGTGAACACTATGTTGTGTGAACACTATGTTGTGTGAACACTATGTTGTGTGAACACTATGTTGTGTGAACACTATGTTGTGTGAACACAATGTTGTGTGATCACTATGATGTGTGAACACAATGTTGTGTGAACACTATGTTGTGCGAATACTATGTTGTGTGATCACTATGTTGTGTGAACACTTGTTGTGTGAACACTTGTTGTGTGAACACTATGTTGTGTGAACACTTGTTGTGTGAACACTATGTTGTGTGAACACTATGTTGTGTGAACACTTGTTGTGTGAACACTATGTTGTGCAATCACTATGTTGTGTGAACACTTGTTGTGTGAACACTATGTTGTGTGAACACTATGTTGTGTGAACACTTGTTGTGTGAACACTATGTTGTGTAATCACTATGTTGTTTGAACACTATGTTATGTGATCACTATGTTGTGTGAACAATATGTTGTGTGATCACTATGTTGTGTGAACACTATGTTGTGTGAACACTATGTTGTGTGAACACTATGTTGTGTGAACACTATGTTGTGTGAACACTATGTTGTGTGAACACTATGTTGTGTAAACACTATGTTGTGTGAACACTATGTTGTGTAATCACTATGTTGTTTGAACACTATGTTATGTGATCACTATGTTGTGTGAACACTATGTTGTGTGATCACTATGTTGTGTGAACACTATGTTGTGTGATCACTATGTTGTGTGAACACTATGTTGTGTGATCACTATGTTGTGTGAACACTACGTTGTGTAAACACTATGTTGTGTAAACACTATGTTGTGTAAACACTATGTTGTGTGAACACTATGTTGTGTGAACACTATGTTGTGTGAACAACATTATGTTGTGTACCGCCAAACAATCAAACAGGAACCCACCAATCAAACAGTAACTCACCAAACAAACAGGAACCCACAAAACAATCAAACAGGAACCCACAAAACAATCAAACAGGAACCCACCAAACAAACAGGAACCCACCAAACAATCAAACAGGAACCCACCAAACAATAAAACAGGAACCCACAAAACAATCAAACAGGAACCCACAAAACAATCAAACAGGAACCCACCAAACAAACAGGAACCCACCAAACAATCAAACAGGAACCCACCAAACAATAAAACAGGAACCCACAAAACAATCAAACAGGAACCCGCCAAACAATCAAACAGGAACCCGCCAATCAAACAGGAACCCACCAAACAATCAAACAGGAACCCACCAAACAATCAAACAGGAACCCACAAAACAATCAAACAGGAACCCACAAAACAATCAAACAGGAACCCGCCAAACAATCAAACAGGAACCCGCCAATCAAACAGGAACCCACCAAACAATAAAACAGGAACCCACAAAACAATCAAACAGGAACCCGCCAAAGAATCAAACAGGAACCCGCCAAACAATCAAACAGGAACCCACCAAACAATCAAACAGGAACCCACCAAACAATCAAACAGGAACCCACCAAACAATCAAACAGGAACCCACCAAACAATCAAACAGGAACCCACCAAACAATCAAACAGGAACCCGCCAATCAAACAGGAACCCACCAAACAATCAAACAGGAACCCACAAAACAATCAAACAGGAACCCACCAAACAATCAAACAGGAACCCACAAAACAATCAAACAGGAACCCGCCAATCAAACAGGAACCCACCAAACAATCAAACAGGAACCCACCAAACAATCAAACAGGAACCCACCAAACAATCAAACAGGAACCCACCAAACAATCAAACAGGAACCCACCAAACAATCAAACAGGAACCCACCAAACAATCAAACAGGAACCCACCAAACAATAAAACAGCAACCCACTAAATCAAACAGGAACCCGCCAAACAATCAAACAGGAACCCGCCAATCAAACAGGAACCCACCAAACAATCAAACAGGAACCCGCCAATCAAACAGGAACCCACCAAACAAACAGGAACCCACCAAACAATCAAACAGGAACCCGCCAATCAAACAGGAACCCACCAAACGTACACGAAGGCAGCATGTAGTGCAAATAAATACATACTACAAAAATAATAATGTAGATGCAGAGCAGCAAGGCAATGCACAGGCAAGCGCAGCTAACGGCAGCAGCAGCAGGTGGCGGTCAGCAGCATGGGGCAGAAGCAGGCACAGGTTGACCGGCAGCAGCAGTGCGTAGCAGAGCAGTGGTGACACACCGCGTTGCAAAGCAATGGTGGCAAGCAGCAGGGTGACGTGCGCAGCGGGTACGACGGATCAGACAGGATGGTGACGGCAGCAGCACATGGTGACGCGTAGCAGCAACGAGACACAGACGGCTAGCAGCAGAGTGGTGGCAGACAGCAGTGGTGGCGGCGGTGCACACAGTGTTGGCGAGCGGAGCAGCAGCAGTGGTGACGGCAGACAGCAGCAGTGTGACGCAGAACAGTTGGCCAGACAGCGATGGTGGCGGCAGCATGCAGCAGTGGTGACGGCAGACAGAGCAGTGGTGAGCAGCAGAACGCGCTAGCAGCAGCAGTGGTGGCGGCAGTAGCAGCAGCAGTGGTGGCGCGCACACATGGTGCGGCATAGGCAGCAGTGGTGACGGCAGAGCGCAGCAGGGTGGCGAGCAGCAGCTGTTGCGGCCATGCAGCAGGGTGACGCAGTACAGCAGCAGTGGCGGCGGTAACAGCAACAGTGGTGGTGGCAGTATCAGCAGCAGCAGTGGCGGTAGCAGCAGCAGTGGTGGTGGCGGTAGCAGCAGCAGTGGTTGCAGTGGTAGCAGCAGCAGTGGTGGTGGCGGTAGCAGCAGCAGTGGTGAGGCCTGGATCATGAGGTCAGGTAATGTTGAGTGAGGCCTGGATCATGAGGTCAGGTAATGTCGAGTGAGGCCTGGATCATGAGGTCAGGTAATGTTGAGTGAGGCCTGGATCATGAGGTCAGGTAATGTTGAGGAGGCCTGGATCATGAGGTCAGGTAATGTGAGTGAGGCCTGGATCATGAGGTCAAGTAATGTTGAGTGAGGCCTGGATCATGAGGTCAAAATGTGAGTGAGGCCTGGATCATGAGGTCAAGTAATGTTGAGTGAGGTCTGGATCATGAGTCAGGTAAGTTGAGTGAGGCCTGGATCATGGAGGTCAGTAATGTTAATGAGGCCTGTATCATGAGGCAAGAATGTTGAGTGAGGTCTGATCATGAGTCAGGTATGTGAGTGAGGCCTGGATCATGAGGTCAGAAGTTAAGTGAGGCCTGGATCATGAGTCAGGTAATGTTGAGTGAGGCCTGGATCATGAGGTCAGGTAATGTTGAGGCAAGGGAAGCACAGAGCCATAACGAAAACACAGGACAGCACGAGCCGAGCCACATGGACGCATCAGGATCGAGACAGCTACGCGAGCAAGGACCGTCGGAAACACATAGGACACATAGACACTGGTCAGTAAGAGCGCAGCAGTAAAGGAGTACAGACAGAGGCGGCAGACAAGGAGCCTACAGGGATAAGTGGACTGAGGTGTGGACCTGGCAGGGCAGTGTTAGAGGCTGCATCAGGAGACATAGACAGATGAGGCAAGTCATGTGGTGAGGCGAGGGCGAAGTGGGGGCGGTCAGAAGTAGTGCGTCGAGCAGGATGTTGGCGACAGAGCAGGTGAGGAGGTGCAGGGCGGTAAGCAGTGGCCTGAATGAGGCAGAAGTGAGGAGGCCGATCAGAGCAGTATGAGGAGGCTGATCGAGGTCAGGAGTGAGTGAGGCCTGATCATGAGGCAGAGTTAGGAGGCCGACATGAGGCAGTAATGTGAGTGAGGCGGATATGAGGCAGTAGTTGGATGCGATGTAATGTTAGAGTGACGAGGCAGAGTTGAGTGAGGTTGATCATGAGGCAGGTTGTTGAGGAGGCCTGATCATGAGGTCAGTAATGTTAGTGAGGCCTGTCAGAGGCAGTAATGTTGAGGAGGCTGGATCAGAGGTCGGTAATGTTGATCAGAGTCGAAGTAGGGCCGCAGAGCAGATGGGTGGCGCGAGTGAGTGAGGTGTCGAGGTGTAGGGCCGCACAGAAGGGCGATCAGAGCGAAGTGGGGAGAGCAGTGTTGAGAGGCCTGTGGGCGGTAAGTGAGGCCTGATCGAGGTCAGTAATGTGAGAGGCTGACAGAGGTCAAAGTTGAATGAGGCAGGATGTATGAGGCCAGGTACATGAGGAGTAGCTGATAGAGGTCTGGATTGAGGTAGGCATGTAGTGAGGTCAGTAATGTTGAGTAGGCCTGGATCATGAGGTCAGGTAATGTTGAGTGAGGCCTGATCATGAGGTCAGAGTAATGTTGAGTGAGGCCTGGATCATGAGGTCAAGTAATGTTGAGTGAGGCCTGGATCATGAGGTCAATAATGTTGAGTGAGGCCTGGATCATGAGGTCAGTAATGTTGAGTGAGGCTGGATCATGAGGTCAGTAATGTTGAGTGAGGCCTGGATCATGAGGTCAGGTAATGTTAGTGAGGCCTGGATCATGAGGTCAAGTAATGTTAGGAGGCCTGGATCATGAGGTCAGGTAATGTTGAGTGAGGCCTGGATCATGAGGTCAGGTAATGTTGAGTGAGGCCTGGATCATGAGGTCAGGTAATGTTGAGTGAGGCCTGGATCATGAGGTCAGGTAATGTTGAGTGAGGCCTGGATCATGAGGTCAGGTAATGTTGAGTGAGGCCTGGATCATGAGGTCAGGTAATGTTGAGTGAGGCCTGGATCATGAGGTCAGGTAATGTTGAGTGAGGCCTGGATCATGAGGTCAAGTAATGTTGAGTGAGGCCTGGATCATGAGGTCAGGTAATGTTGAGTGAGGCCTGGATCATGAGGTCAAGTAATGTTGAGTGAGGCCTGGGTCATGAGGTCAGGTAATGTTGAGTGAGGCCTGGGTCATGAGGTCAAAACCTGTAACTGTAACTGAGCGGTGGACATGACGTTCATGTCCACCGCTCAGTTACAGGTTTTGCCTTCTCCGTGTACCGCAAGCCTATGCACAGTGCCATGTATATTCATTACTTCTCTTATCATGCCTCCTCTGTCAAGAAAAGTGTTCTTATCTCCCTCTTTCTCCATGCTCTCCGCATCTGTGATCCTCAGTTTCTTGAAGCAGAAATTTCCACTCTTCATAATTCATTTTCCCGCCTGGGCTACCCTTCCCATTTCATAGACTCTGCTTTCTCTCGTGCCAAACGGACTTTCTTCTCTCCTAAACCCTCTACTCCTGAGAACTCGCCAGTCCTCTGCCTTCCCTACATCTCTGGTCTCTCTAATCTCAGCAACTCTCTTCGTTCCTTAGACATCAAACTTACGTTTCGTCAGACTAACACTCTTCGCACTAATCTAGTTCATACCTCCCCTCCCTCCACAGATTCTCCTGGTGTCTACTCTATTTCTTGCTCCTCCTGTCCTCTTCAGTACTTCGGAGAAACTGGCCGATCTCTTTCTGACAGACTCAGGAAGCACAAAAATAGTGTTAGGCCGACACTAACAATGCTCTTTTCTGTCATGTCAGAGATCACAGTCATCCTATTGACTGGTCTTCTGCTAAAACTGTCTACCCTACGTCTAACTTTCATAGTCGCCGCCTGGTTGAATCCTCCCTTATACACAACTTTCCCTGTATGAATCTTAGCCCTGGCTTTGTCTCTGTTGATGCTGTCCTCTCCCATTACATTGTTAAATGCTCCAAACTTCAGAACACCCGTGACTTAACCTGATTCCTTCCCCTTTCATCTCTTCCCTCTTCTCCTTTTTTTTTTTTTTCCTATGGGTTTTCCTTTCTTTCTTTTCTTTTGCCTTGTATTTGTCCTTTATTTTATTCGCCTTTCCTCCCTCTGTTTTCTCGTCCCACCCTTGCGGGTCGCTAGCCTCATTGCAGTGCTCCTCTAGAATATGACTGTCTCAACTACTACTATTACTACTACTACCACTTCCACTACTTACTCCATTAGTACCCCACTCTCTGGTACCCTCCCCTGTCTGCCTGCCTATAAATACCACTTCCCCCGTCTTTGTGTGTTAGTGTGACTTTGTAAATGGTCCAAGTCGGGCCGAAACGTCGTCGTAAGCTCCTCTCTTTTATATGTGCGGGTTGTGTATCTACTACCAATGGTTTAACGAGGATAAAATATAGTTTACCTTGCTACCATCTCTACTACCAATGGTTTAACGAGGATAAAACATAGTTTACCTTGCTACCATCTCTACTACCAATGGTTTAACGAGGATAAAACATAGTTTACCTTGCTACCATCTCTACTACCAATGGTTTAACGAGGATAAAACATAGTTTATCTTCCTACCATCTCTACTACCAATGGTTTAACGAGGATAAAACATTCGGAGAAAAAAAGGTCACTTTCCTCCCAGCTCCAAAAATCACAAAGTTAACAATGTCTTATTTATGTAAGACCGTCGCTGTATTGAGGCTCTTACAGTGAACACTGTAGTGAGGCTCTTACAGTGAACACTGTAGTGAGGCTCTTACAGTGAACACTGTAGTGACTCTTACAGTGAACACTGTAGTGAGGCTCTTACAGTGAACACTGTAGTGAGGCTCTTACACAGTGAACACACTGTAGTGAGGCTCTTACAGTGAACACTGTAGTGAGGCTCTTACAGTGAACACTGTTGTGAGGCTCGTACAGTGAACACTGTAGTGAGGCTCTTACAGTGAACACTGTTGTGAGGCTCTTACAGTGAACACTGTAGTGAGGCTCTTACAGTGAACACTGTAGTGAGGCTCTTACAGTGAACACTGTAGTGAGGCTCTTACAGTGAACACTGTAGTGAGACTCTTACAGTGAACACTGTAGTGAGACTCTTACAGTGAAAACTGTAGTGAGGCTCTTACAGTGAACACTGTATTGAGGCTCTTACAGTGAACACTGTAGTGAGGCTCTTACAGTGAACACTGTAGTGAGGCTCTTACAGTGAACACTGTAGTGAGGCTCTTACAGTTAACACTGTAGTGAGGCTCTTACAGTGAACACTGTAGTGAGGCTCTTACAGTGAACACTGTAGTGAGGTTCTTACAGTGAACACTGTAGTGAGGCTCTTACAGTGAACATTGTAGTGAGGATCTTACAGTGAACACTGTAGTGAGGCTCTTACAGTGAACACTGTAGTGAGGCTCTTACAGTGAACACTGTAGTGAGGCTCTTACACAGTGAACACACTGTAGTGAGGCTCTTACACAGTGAACACACTGTAGTGAGGCTCTTACACAGTGAACACACTGTAGTGAGGCTCTTACACAGTGAACACACTGTAGTGAGGCTCTTACACAGTGAACACACTGTAGTGAGGCTCTTACACAGTGAACACACTGTAGTGAGGCTCTTACACAGTGAACACACTGTAGTGAGGCTCTTACACAGTGAACACACTGTAGTGAGGCTCTTACACAGTGAACACACTGTAGTGAGACTTTTACAGTGAACACTGTAGTGAGGCTCTTACAGTGAACACTGTAGTGAGGCTCTTGCAGTGAACACACTGTAGTGAGGCTCTTACACAGTGAACACACTGTAGTGAGGCTCTTACACAGTGAACACACTGTAGTGAGGATTTTACAGTGAACACTGTAGTGAGGATTTTACAGTGAACACTGTAGTGAGGCTTTTACAGTGAACACTGTAGTGAGGCTCTTACAGTGAACACTATTATTATTATTATAATCAAATAGAAGCGCTAAACCACAGAGTGAACACTGTAGTGAGGCTCTTACACAGTGAACACAATGTAGTGAGGCTCTTACACAGTAAACACACTGTAGTGAGGCTCTTACACAGTAAACACACTGTAGTGAGGCTCTTACACAGTAAACACACTGTAGTGAGGCTCTTACACAGTAAACACACAGTAGTGAGGCTCTTACACAGTAAACACACAGTAGTGAGGCTCTTACACAGTAAACACACAGTAGTGAGGCTCTTACCGTGAACACTGTAGTGAGGCTCTTACCGTGAACACTGTAGTGAGGCTCTTACAGTGAACACTGTAGTGAGGCTCTTACAGTGAACACTGTAGTGAGGCTCTTACAGTGAACACTGTAGTGAGGCTCTTACAGTGAACACTGTAGTGAGGCTCTTACAGTGAACACTGTAGTGAGGCTCTTACAGTGAACACTGTAGTGAGGCTCTTACAGTGAACACTGTAGTGAGGCTCTTACAGTGAACACTGTAGTGAGGCTCTTACAGTGAACACTGTAGTGAGGCTTTTACACAGTGAACACTGTAGTGAGGCTCTTACACAGTGAACACACTGTAGTGAGGCTCTTACACAGTGAACACACTGTAGTGAGGTTCTTACACAGTGAACACTGTAGTGAGGCTCTTACACAGTGAACACACTGTAGTGAGGCTCTTACAGTGAACACTGTAGTGAGGCTCTTACACAGTGAACACACTGTAGTGAGGCTCTTACACAGTGAACACACTGTAGTGAGGCTCTTACACAGTGAACACTGTAGTGAGGCTCTTACACAGTGAACACACTGTAGTGAGGCTCTTACAGTGAACACTGTAGTGAGGCTCTTACAGTGAACACTGTAGTGAGGCTCTTACAGTGAACACTGTAGTGAGGCTCTTACAGTGAACACTGTAGTGAGGCTCTTACAGTGAACACTGTAGTGAGGCTCTTACAGTGAACACTGTAGTGAGGCTCTTACAGTGAACACACTGTAGTGAGGCTCTTACAGTGAACACTGTAGTGAGGCTCTTACAGTGAACACACTGTAGAGAGGCTCTTACAGTGAACACTGTAGTGAGGCTCTTACAGTGAACACTGTAGTGAGGCTCTTACAGTGAACACTGTAGTGAGGCTCTTACAGTGAACACTGTAGTGAGGCTCTTACAGTGAACACTGTAGTGAGGCTCTTACAGTGAACACTGTAGTGAGGCTCTTACAGTGAACACTGTAGTGAGGCTCTTACAGTGAACACTGTAGTGAGGCTCTTACAGTGAACACTGTAGTGAGGCTCTTACAGTGAACACTGTAGTGAGGCTCTTACAGTGAACACTGTAGTGAGGCTCTTACAGTGAACACTGTAGTGAGGCTCTTACAGTGAACACTGTAGTGAGGCTCTTACAGTGAACACTGTAGTGAGGCTCTTACACAGTGAACACACTGTAGTGAGGCTCTTACAGTGAACACACTGTAGTGAGGCTCTTACAGTGAACACACTGTAGTGAGGCTCTTACAGTGAACACACTGTAGTGAGGCTCTTACAGTGAACACTGTAGTGAGGCTCTTACGCAGGAAGACTACATTTAGCGTGAAGGGTTACGTCAGTACTGACAAGTAATTCTCTCATCAGCTCCTACCACATCACCTACAACCATCACCTACCACATCACCTACCACATCACCTACAACCATCACCTACCACATCACCTACCACAATCACCTACAACCATCACCTTCACCTTACAATATAAAACCCAGGGCAAGAAATAGTTGTTGATGATTCGGTAAAACGTTTATTGTCCATAACATTATTGATATACAATAATGATGAAAAAAATGATGTATAACACCTGCATATCTTCATTAGGAGTTTTGTCAAGCAGTGTCAATTTCAATGCAATATTAGCTTTATTATTTGAGACAGTATATTCCTTCCACAGAAAGTGGGAGGCTGAGCTCAGCATGGCATGAGCATACATGACCGTGGGAGGCTGAGCTCAGCATGGCATGAGCATACATGACCACTACACAAAACAAAGACTTGAGCTCACAGCTTTCTTGTAGAGGTGGTTGATGTGGCCCTCATGGGCCAGAAATAAATACCACAATCACCACCTGACAGTCGATAATACATAACTTCTCTATACAATTTTATCGTTTAATAACGTTTTCACTCTATATTATCAATCAACATATTCAATAATTAAATAAGAGCAGATGCAATAAGTAAATAATGGGTAAAGACCCAAGATTGTGTAATTAGAGTAAGTGTCTTACACAAGCCGCCACCAAATATTCTTACAAATCATCAGAGTTTCACAAAATTTTCTTCTTGGCATCTTCAGCATGACTATTATAACAGACCACAGTGGCCACAATGGCCACCATTGGCCGCCAGATAATAACTAAACCATTTTCTTCATATTTTTTTTACATTATTTATTATCAACATACTCAAAAATTATATAAATGCAGCTAGAGGAGGTAAATGATTTTAAAAGTACAAGAATGTGTAAATACAGTGTAAATACGTGTTACACTAGCCTTGTGTACACAGCCTTCCATCACAGTCAACCACCACCTCCTAAATGCCTTGTGTACACAACCTTCCATCACACTCAACCTAACACTAGCCTTATACACAACCTTCCATCACACTCAACCTCCACCTAACACTAGCCTTATACACAACCTTCCATCACACTCAACCTCCACCTAACACTAGCCTTATACACAACCTTCCATCACACTCAACCTCCACCTAACACTAGCCTTATACACAACCTTCCATCACACTCAACCTCCACCTAACACTAGCCTTATACACAACCTTCCATCACACTCAACCTCCACCTAACACTAGCCTTATACACAACCTTCCATCACACTCAACCTCCACCTAACACTAGCCTTATACACAACCTTCCATCACACTCAACCTCCACCTAACACTAGCCTTATACACAACCTTCCATCACACTCAACCTCCACCTAACACTAGCCTTATACACAACCTTCCATCACACTCAACCTCCACCTAACACTAGCCTTATACACAACCTTCCATCACACTCAACCTCCACCTAACACTAGCCTTATACACAACCTTCCATCACACTCAACCTCCACCTAACACTAGCCTTATACACAACCTTCCATCACACTCAACCTCCACCTAACACTAGCCTTATACACAACCTTCCATCACACTCAACCTCCACCTAACACTAGCCTTATACACAACCTTCCATCACACTCAACCTCCACCTAACACTAGCCTTATACACAACCTTCCATCACACTCAACCTCCACCTAACACTAGCCTTATACACAACCTTCCATCACACTCAACCTCCACCTAACACTAGCCTTATACACAACCTTCCATCACACTCAACCTCCACCTCCTAACTCTATTACAAATGGTTAGAGTTTAATGCATAATTTTATTTTTTGGCAATTCCATTATTACTTTAATTTCATTTGGGGGTCAAGATTATTATCCAGAAACGAGATGCAATATGGAAAGTAGATCGTTGACCATAAAAATACACTCATATAGTACGTGCAGGGATGTTGCCAGGCCTCGCTCACACCATAATACCTGCAGCATAGTACAAGGTATGCAGGGATGTTGCCAGGCCTCGCTCACACCATAATACCTGCAGCATAGTACAAGGTATGCAGGGATGTTGCCAGGCCTCGCTCACACCATAATACCTGCAGCATAGTACAAGGTATGCAGGGATGTTGCCAGGCCTCGCTCACACCATAATACCTGCAGCATAGTACAAGGTATGCAGGGATGTTGCCAGGCCTCGCTCACACCATAATACCTGCAGCATAGTACAAGGTATGCAGGGATGTTGCCAGGCCTCGCTCACACCATAATACCTGCAGCATAGTACAAGGTATGCAGGGATGTTGCCAGGCCTCGCTCACACCATAATACCTGCAGCATGTCAAGTATGCAGGATGTTATGCCAGGCCTCGCTCACACCATAATACCTGCAGCATAGTACAAGGTATGCAGGGATGTTGCCAGGCCTCGCTCACACCATAATACCTGCAGCATAGTACAAGGTATGCAGGGATGTTGCCAGGCCTCGCTCACACCATAATACCTGCAGCATAGTACAAGGTATGCAGGGATGTTGCCAGGCCTCGCTCACACCATAATACCTGCAGCATAGTACAAGGTTGCAGGGATGTTGCCTGGCCTCGCTCACACCATAATACCTGCAGCATGTACAAGGTTGCAGGGATGTTGCAGGCCTCGCTCACACCATAATACCTGCAGCATAGTACAAGGTATGCAGGGATGTTGCCAGGTCGCTCACACCTAATACCTGCGCATGTACAAGGTATGCAGGGATGTTGCCAGGCCTCGCTCACACATAATACCTGCAGCATGTACAAGGTTGCAGGGATGTTGCAGGCCTCGCTCCATACATACCTGCAGCATGATACAAGGTAGTGAGGGATGTTGCAGCTGCCACCATATTGCTAGATGACAAGGTATGCAGGGATGTTGCAGGCCTCGCCTAACCTATACCTGCATGATAGTACAAGGTGGATGTTGAGGCTGCACCTATCCTGTGATGTGAGGAATGTGTTGCAGGGATGCCTGTTGTGAGTGACACTAACCTGTTGTTGTAGGTACCTAGCCTGTTGTGTGTATCCTTAAACCTGACCTGTTGTTGTGGAGTGACCTAGCCTGTTGTTTGAGTGACCTAGCCATTGTTGAGTGCCACCTGTCTGGAGACTCACCTGTTGTTGTGAGTGACCTAGCCTGTTGTAGTGCTCGTTGGATGACCTACCTGTTGTTGTGATGTGACCTACCTGTTGTTGTGAGTGACCTGGCGAGTGACTCTGTTGTTGTGAGTGACCTACCTGTTGTTGTGAGTGACCTACCTGTTGTTGTGAGTGACCTACCTGTTGTTGTGAGTGACCCCTGTTTGTGGTGACCTACCTGTTGTTGTGAGTGACCTACCTGTTGTTGTGAGTGACCTGCCTGTTGTTGTGAGTGACCTCCTTGTGGGACCTCCTGTTGTGTGAGTGACCTACCTGTTGTTGTGAGTGACCTACCTGTTGTTGTGAGTGACCTCCTGTTGTTGTGAGTGACCTACCTGTTGTTGTGAGTGACCTACCTGTTGTTGTGAGTGACCTACCTGTTGTTGTGAGTGACCTACCTGTTGTTGTGAGTGACCTACCTGTTGTTGTGAGTGACTACCTGTTGTGTGGTGACCTCCTGTTGTTGTGGATGTGACCTCCTGTTGTTGTGAGTGACCTACCTGTTGTTGTGAGTGACCTACCTGTTGTTGTGAGTGACCTACCTGTTGTTGTGAGTGACCTACCTGTTGTTGGAGTGACCTCCTGTTGTTGTGGTGACGTGTTGTTGTGTGACCTACCTGTTGTTGTGAGTGACCTACCTGTTGTTGTGAGTGACCTACCTGTTGTTGTGAGTGACCTGCCTGTTGTTGTGAGTGACCTACCTGTTGTTGTGAGTGACCTACCTGTTGTGTGAGTGACCTACCTGTTGTTGTGAGTGACCTACCTGTTGTTGTGAGTGACCTACCTGTTGTTGTGAGTGACCTACCTGTTGTTGTGAGTGACCTACCTGTTGTTGTGAGTGACCTACCTGTTGTTGTGAGTGACCTACCTGTTGTTGTGAGTGACCTACCTGTTGTTGTGAGTGACCTACCTGTTGTTGTGAGTGACCTACCTGTTGTTGTGAGTGACCTACCTGTTGTTGTGAGTGACCTACCTGTTGTTGTGAGTGACCTACCTGTTGTTGTGAGTGACCTACCTGTTGTTGTGAGTGACCTACCTGTTGTTGTGAGTGACCTACCTGTTGTTGTGAGTGACCTACCTGTTGTTGTGAGTGACCTACCTGTTGTTGTGAGTGACCTACCTGTTGTTGTGAGTGACCTGCCTGTTGTTGTGAGTGACCTACCTGTTGTTGTGAGTGACCTGCCTGTTGTTGTGAGTGACCTACCTGTTGTTGTGAGTGACCTACCTGTTGTGAGTGACCTGCCTGTTGTTGTGAGTGACCTACCTGTTGTTGTGAGTGACCTACCTGTTGTTGTGAGTGACCTGCCTGTTGTTGTGAGTGACCTACCTGTTGTGACCTGCCTGTTGTTGTGAGTGACCTGGGGAACCACCTGTTGTTGTGAGTGACCTACCTGTTGTTGTGAGTGACCTACCTGTTGTTGTGAGTGACCTACCTGTTGTTGTGAGTGACCTGCCTGTTGTTGTGAGTGACCTGCCTGTTGTTGTGAGTGACCTACCTGTTGTTGTGAGTGACGTGCCTGTTGTGAGTGACGTGCCTGTTGTTGTGAGTGACCTGCCTGTTGTTGTGAGTGACCTGCCTGTTGTTGTGAGTGACCTGCCTGTTGTTGTGAGTGACCTGCCTGTTGTTGTGAGTGACCTGCCTGTTGTTGTGAGTGACCTGCCTGTTGTTGTGAGTGACCTACCTGTTGTTGTGAGTGACCTACCTGTTGTTGTGAGTGACCTGCCTGTTGTTGTGAGTGACCTACCTGTTGTTGTGAGTGACCTGCCTGTTGTTGTAAGAGTGACCTGAATTTGTTGTGAGGGTGGCGGCCTGCCTGTTGTTGTGATTATTATAATCATGGGGAAGCGCTAAACCCGTAGAATTATACAGCGCCTGGGGGGGGGGGATATGGAAGGTATTCAGGCTTAATTCAGGGAACTGGAGCACAGATCCAATTCCCTAGATCAAGAGCCCCTCACCAGCATTAAGGATCCTCCTTTGAGGGTTGTTGTGAGAGTGACCTGCCTCTGTTGTTGTGAGGGTGACCTGCCTCTTGTGAGGGTGGCGGCCTGCCACTGTTGTGAGGGTAACCTGCCACTGTTGAGGGTGACCTGCCTCTGTGAGGGTGATCTGCCATTGTTGCAAGGGTGACCTGCCACTGTTGTGAGGGTGACCTGCCTCTGTTGTTGTGAGGGTGACCTTCCACTGTTTTTGTGAGGGTGACCTTCCACTGTTTTTGTGAGGGTGACCTGCCACTGTTGTTGTGAGGGTGACCTGCCACTGTTGTTGTGAAGGTGACCTGCCACTGTTGTTGTGAGTATGACCTGCCACTGTTGTTGTGAGGATGACATGCCACTGTTGTTGTGAGGATGACCTGCCACTGTTGTTGTGAGGGTGAACTGCCACTGTTGTTGTGAGGATGACCTGCCACTGTTGTTGTGAGGATGACCTGCCACTGTTGTTGTGAGGGTGACCTGCCACTGTTGTTGTGAGGATGACCTGCCACTGTTGTTGTGAGGGTGACTTTGTTGACAATGTTTACAAATGTTCCTCATCCCACTCTCCTGTTTCTACCATCATAGAGAATAGGAAAACATTTCAGACTTTTTTATTTAAATAAAATTATTAAAATGAATTATTTTTACGAAACAAGAAAAAAACACACTTGGTCCGTGAGGGCAGCGAGACTGACTACAGGAGTTACCAACACTGTTGGTCCGTGTGATGGCAGCGAGACTGACTACTGGAGTTACCAACACACTTGGTCCGTGTGAGGGCAGCGAGACTGACTACAGGAGTTACCAACACTGTTGGTCCGTGTGAGGGCAGCGAGACTGACTACATGAGTTACCAACACTGTTGGTCCGTGTGAGGGCAGCGAGACTGACTACAGGAGTTACCAACACTGTTGGTCCGTGTGAGGGCAGCGAGACTGACTACAGGAGTTACCAACACTGTTGGTCCGTGTGAGGGCAGCGAGACTGACTACAGGAGTTACCAACACTGTTGGTCCGTGTGAGGGCAGCGAGACTGACTACTGGAGTTACCAACACACTTGGTCCGTGTGAGGGCAGCGAGACTGACTACAGGAGTTACCAACACTGTTGGTCCGTGTGAGGGCAGCGAGACTGACTACAGGAGTTACCAACACTGTTGGTCCGTGTGAGGGCAGCGAGACTGACTACTGGAGTTACCAACACTGTTGGTCTGTGTGAGGGCAGTGAGACTGACTACAGGAGTTACCAACACTGTTGGTCCGTGTGAGGGCAGCGAGACTGACTACAGGAGTTACCAACACTGTTGGTAGGTGTGAGGGCAGCGAGACTGATTACTGGAGTTACCAACACTGTTGGTAGGTGTGAGGGCAGCGAGACTGACTACTGGAGTTACCAACACTGTTGGTCTGTGTGAGGGCAGTGAGACTGACTACAGGAGTTACCAACACTGTTGGTCTGTGTGAGGGCAGCGAGACTGACTACAGGAGTTACCAACACTGTTGGTCTGTGTGAGGGCAGCGAGACTGACTACAGGAGTTACCAACACTGTTGGTAGGTGTGAGGGCAGCGAGACTGATTACTGGAGTTACCAACACTGTTGGTCTGTGTGAGGGCAGCGAGACTGACTACTGGAGTTCCCAACACTGTTGGTCTGTGTGAGGGCAGCGAGACTGACTACTGGAGTTACCAACACTGTTGGTCTGTGTGAGGGCAGCGAGACTGACTACTGGAGTTACCAACACTGTTGGTCCGTGTGAGGGCAGCGAGACTGACTACTGGAGTTACCAACACTGTTGGTCCGTGTGAGGGCAGCGAGACTGACTACTGGAGTTACCAACACTGACAACATAGCAATAATGATTACCCCAATCATATTTTTTTGTGTTATTCAGATATTTTTGTATTTTCATTCATGGGGTGGGTCAGTACTTTGGGTATATTTATTTAGTAAAATAAACTTGCGTCATGGGTCAAATATATGATTTGTAGAGTGGTCAGAGGCGTTAAAAAAAGAATCCCACTGAAGGTTTTTCAATCTACTGGGTATAAATCACTTCAGTTTATCTTATATTACTCACGAAATCGTAATGACACGATTGCAAACAAACCATACCACGGGTGGGGTTCGAACCCGCGGTCAGAGTCTCAAAACTCTCGTGGTATGGTTTACCTTACATTCTAGTTATTGACATGGAAATAAGTGGAGTTGATGTGGCTCTACTGAGCTGAGGTGGATTGATGTGGTTCTTGTGATGATGTGAAGCCAGAAATGTCAGTGGTTGATGGTTGTACCAGAATGTTCAGGTAATCTATCTCTAGTCTGTTTCACACTGCAGTAATTCAAAGATCATCAGCTGCTCCAGACTCTGGTCCAGACCCTGTTCCAGACGCTGGTCCAGACGGTGGTCCAGACGGTGGTCCAGACTCTTCTCCAGACGGTGGTCCAGACTCTTCTCCAGACACTGGTCCAGACGGTGGTCCAGACGCTGGTCCAGACGGTGGTCCAAACACTGGTCCAGACGGTGGTCCAAACACTGGTCTAGACGGTGGTCCAGACTCTTCTCCAGACACTGGTCCAGACGGTGGTCCAGACCCTGCTCCAGACGCTGGTCCAGACGGTGGTCCAAACACTGGTCTAGACAATGGTCCAGACTCTTCTCCAGACACTGGTCCAGACGCTGGTCCAGACGCTCCTCCACACATCTTTCGAATGAAAAATGTGTGGAGGTTTACTAATAACCTGGAAGTGGTCTTTAATACTGTCAGACTCACGTTGCTCTTCTTGTCACCTCCACCATCACCAGCATTCTTCTTGTCACCTCCACCATCACCAGCATTCCTCTTGTCACCTCCACCATCACCAGCATTCCTCTTGTCACCTCCACCATCACCAGCATTCCTCTTGTCACCTCCACCATCACCAGCATTCCTCTTGTCACCTCCACCATCACCAGCATTCCTCTTGTCACCTCCACCATCACTAGCATTCCTCTTGTCACCTCCACCATCACCAGCATTCCTCTTGTCACCTCCACCATCACCAGCATTCCTCTTGTCACCTCCACCATCACCAGCATTCCTCTTGTCACCTCCACCATCACCAGCATTCCTCTTGTCACCTCCACCATCACTAGCATTCCTCTTGTCACCTCCACCATCACCAGCATTCCTCTTGTCACCTCCACCATCACTAGCATTCCTCTTGTCACCTCCACCATCACCAGCATTCCTCTTGTCACCTCCACCATCACTAGCATTCCTCTTGTCACCTCCACCATCACCAGCATTCCTCTTGTCACCTCCACCATCACCAGCATTCCTCTTGTCACCTCCACCATCACTAGCATTCCTCTTGTCACCTCCACCATCACCAGCATTCCTCTTGTCACCTCCACCATCACCAGCATTCCTCTTGTCACCTCCACCATCACCAGCATTCCTCTTGTCACCTCCACCATCACCAGCATTCCTCTTGTCACCTCCACCATCACCAGCATTCCTCTTGTCACCTCCACCATCACTAGCATTCCTCTTGTCACCTCCACCATCACCAGCATTCCTCTTGTCACCTCCACCATCACCAGCATTCTTCTTGTCACCTCCACCATCACCAGCATTCCTCTTGTCACCTCCACCATCACCAGCATTCCTCTTGTCACCTCCACCATCACCAGCATTCTTCTTGTCACCTCCACCATCACCAGCATTCCTCTTGTCACCTCCACCATCACCAGCATTCTTCTTGTCACCTCCACCATCACCAGCATTCCTCTTGTCACCTCCACCATCACCAGCATTCCTCTTGTCACCTCCACCATCACCAGCATTCCTCTTGTCACCTCCACCATCACCAGCATTCTTCTTGTCACCTCCACCATCACCAGCATTCCTCTTGTCACCTCCACCATCACCAGCATTCCTCTTGTCACCTCCACCATCACCAGCATTCTTCTTGTCACCTCCACCATCACCAGCATTCTTCTTGTCACCTCCACCATCACCAGCATTCCTCTTGTCACCTCCACCATCACCAGCATTCCTCTTGTCACCTCCACCATCACCAGCATTCCTCTTGTCACCTCCACCATCACCAGCATTCTTCTTGTCACCTCCACCATCACCAGCATTCCTCTTGTCACCTCCACCATCACCAGCATTCCTCTTGTCACCTCCACCATCACCAGCATTCCTCTTGTCACCTCCACCATCACCAGCATTCTTCTTGTCACCTCCACCATCACCAGCATTCTTCTTGTCACCTCCACCATCACCAGCATTCAGTACTGTTCGGCAGGACACATGAAATAGGGAAGGGACACGTTCAGGTGTGTGGCTCACATGTATTTTCTGGATACGTAATTTTGTATCAGTGTTTTCTTGTAGTATTTTGAGGAACTTTAGTAATATTACCTGATCTGTTCTGATGAACTTCACATTTCAGGGCAAAAATACCTATAGTAATCTTAATCAAAATAACACCATCTCTTCCGTAGCATTATTTTGTGAGGGTATTTCCATCTTTGCTTACTTAAAAGTGCAGTCCTCTAGTAAAGTTGTAACAACACTTACTAATAGTCCTCTAGTAAAGTTGTAACAACACTTACTAATAGTCCTCTAGTAAAGTTGTAACAACACTTACTAATAGTCCTCTAGTAAAGTTGTAACAGCACTTACTAATAGTCCTCTAGTAAAGTTGTAACAACACTTACTAATAGTCCTCTAGTAAAGTTGTAACAGCACTTACTAATAGTCCTCTAGTAAAGTTGTAACAACACTTACTAATAGTCCTCTAGTAAAGTTGTAACAACACTTACTAATAGTCCTCTAGTATAGTTGTAACAACACTTACTAATAGTCCTCTAGTATAGTTGTACACAACACTTACTAATAGTCCTCTAGTAAAGTTGTAACAACACTTACTAATACTCCTCTAGTATAGTTGTAACAACACTTACTAATAGTCCTCTAGTAAAGTTGTAACACTTACTAATAGTCCTCTAGTAAAGTTGTAACAACACTTACTAATAGTCTAGTATAGTTGTAACAACACTTACTAATAGTCCTCTAGTATAGTTGTAACAATACTTACTAATAGTCCTTTAGTACAGTTGTAACAACACTTACTAATAGTCCTCTAGTAAAGTTGTAACAATACTTACTAATAGTCCTCTAGTAAAGTGGTAACAACACTTACTAATAGTCCTCTAGTATAGTTGTAACAACACTTACTAATAGTCCTCTAGTAAAGTTGTAACAACACTTACTAATAGTCCTCTAGTAAAGTTGTAACAGCACTTACTAATAGTCCTCTAGTATAGCAACAATACTTACTAATAGTCCTCTAGTAAAGTTGTAACAACACTTACTAATAGTCCTCTAGAATAGTTGTAACATCACTTACTAATAGTCCTCTAGTAAAGTTGTAACAGCACTTACTAATAGTCCTCTAGTAAAGTTGTAACAGCACTTACTAATAGTCCTCTAGTAAAGGTGTAACAGCACTTACTAATAGTCCTCTAGTAAAGTTGTAACATCACTTACTAATAGTCCTCTAGTAAAGTTGTAACAGCACTTACTAATAGTCCTCTAGTAAAGTTGTAACATCACTTACTAATAGTCCTCTAGTAAAGTTGTAACAACACTTACTAATAGTCCTCTAGTAAAGTTGTAACAGCACTTACTAATAGTCCTCTAGTAAAGTTGTAACAGCACTTACTAATAGTCCTCTAGTATAGTTGTAACAACACTTACTAATAGTCCTGTAGTATAGTTGTAACAACACTTACTAATAGTCCTCTAGTAAAGTTGTAACAGCACTTACTAATAGTCCTCTAGTAAAGTTGTAACAACACTTACTAATAGTCCTCTAGTATAGTTGTAACAACACTTACTAATAGTCCTGTAGTATAGTTGTAACAACACTTACTAATAGTCCTCTAGTAAAGTTGTAACAGCACTTACTAATAGTCCTCTAGTATAGTTGTAACAACACTTACTAATAGTCCTCTAGTATAGTTGTAACAACACTTACTAATAGTCCTCTAGTATAGTTGTAACAACACTTACTAATAGTCCTCTAGTAAAGTTGTAACAACACTTACTAATAGTCCTCTAGTAAAGTTGTAACAGCACTTACTAATAGTCCTCTAGTATAGTTGTAACAACACTTACTAATAGTCCTCTAGTATAGTTGTAACAATACTTGCTAATAGTCCTCTAGTATAGTTGTAACAACACTTACTAATAGTCCTCTAGTATAGTTGTAACAACACTTACTAATAGTCCTCTAGTATAGTTGTAACAACACTTACTAATAGTCCTCTAGTATAGTTGTAACAACACTTACTAATAGTCCTCTAGTATAGTTGTAACAACACTTACTAATAGTCCTCTAGTATAGTTGTAACAACACTTACTAATAGTCCTCTAGTATAGTTGTAACAACACTTACTAATAGTCCTCTAGTATAGTTGTAACAACACTTACTAATAGTCCTCTAGTATAGTTGTAACAACACTTACTAATAGTCCTCTAGTATAGTTGTAACAACACTTACTAATAGTCCTCTAGTATAGTTGTAACAACACTTACTAATAGTCCTCTAGTATAGTTGTAACAACACTTACTAATAGTCCTCTAGTATAGTTGTAACAACACTTACTAATAGTCCTCTAGTATAGTTGTAACAACACTTACTAATAGTCCTCTAGTATAGTTGTAACAACACTTACTAATAGTCCTCTAGTATAGTTGTAACACTTACTAATAGTCCTCTAGTATAGTTGTAACAACACTTGCTACTTCACTTTTGTCTTCCTTCACAGTAGTTTACTGTTGGTTGTCCTCAGTTTTCATGTTTATTTTGTTCAATATGACTGCACGAATATCCTCAGTGGCTATCATTGTTCTGTATCACAGTTTGTGTCTTGAGTGTTTATCTGTGTGTTTGTACTATGTAATGTCCTTCTTCCATCCCCCTACCCTCCCATCTCTCTCTCTCTCTCTATTATTTATTTATTTTATATATATATATATATATATATATATATATATATATATATATATATATATATATATATATATATATATATATATATAGTCGTGCCAATAGGTAAAATTGGTCAACTATCAAGAACTCTATTTAAAAAACTTAAGTCATTTCTAAAAAAAATATATATATTTAAAAATATATATTTTTTATTTATGTTAATGTAAAATTTAATAATTTTGTACAAAAAGAACTTTAGAAAACTTACTTAACCTTATTATAATAAGCACAATTTAATTTAACCTAATTAAACTAAATATATTTTATATAAGTTTACAATAATTTAATAAACACAATTAAAATTTGTGTATGCAATAATTTCGCAAAAATCATATTGAACCTGACGAAAAAATATATTTCATTGTTTGTTTAATATTAAATTATTGTAAACTTATCTAAAATATATTTAGTTGGATTAGGCTAAATTAAATTGCGCTTGTTATAATAAGGTTAGGTAAGTTTTCTAAGGTGCTTTTGGTACAAAATTATTAATTTTTACATTAACATAAATGAAAAAAAAAACTTAAAACGTATAAGAGAATTTTAGAAAAGACTTAACCGAGTTCTTGATAACTGACCAATTTTACCTATTCGGTTGTCTTGATCTTGTATCGCTTGTTCGCGATATATTTATCGGGGAGGTAGAAGACTAGTACTGAGGTGGATTCTAGCAAAGGCCTCTAGATTTTTCCATCATATATTGCACCAGAGATGCAATACAATCACAAGCAGGTGATTTCAATAATGCAAAGCCGAGAGATGGAAATCTTCAGCTGAAGATCTTCCACTTGTTTCGTGGTTCCTCAGGAGCAATGCAATGTTGCAAGACCTGCAACAGATAGGTTGATGGTGGCCCATACTGTCTAGGAGACGGCCAGGCATCATGTTGATGGTGGCCCATACTGTCTATGAGACGGCCAGGCATCATGTTTGATGGTGGCCCATACTGTCTATGAGACGGCCAGGCATCATGTTGATGGTAGCCCATACTGTCTATGAGACGGCCAGGCATCATGTTGATGGTGGCCCATACTGTCTATGAGACGGCCAGGCATCATGTTGATGGTGGCCCATACTGTCTATGAGACGGCCAGGCATCATGTTGATGGTGGCCCATACTGTCTATGAGACGGCCAGGCATCATGTTGATGGTGCCCCATACTGTCTATGAGACGGCCAGGCATCATGTTGATGGTGGCCCATACTGTCTATGAGATGGCCAGGCATCATGTTGATGGTGGCCCATACTGTCTATGAGACGGCCAGGCATCATGTTGATGGTGCCCCATACTGTCTATGAGACGGCCAGGCATCATGTTGATGGTGGCCCATACTGTCTATGAGATGGCCAGGCATCATGTTGATGGTGGCCCATACTGTCTATGAGATGGCCAGGCATCATGTTGATGGTGGCCCATACTGTCTATGAGACGGCCAGGCATCATGTTGATGGTGGCCCATACTGTCTAGGGGAGACGGCCAGGCATCATGTTGATGGTGGCCCATACTGTCTAGGGGAGACGGCCAGGCATCATGTTGATGGTGGCCCATACTGTCTATGAGACGGCCAGGCATCATGTTGATGGTGGCCCATACTGTCTATGAGACGGCCAGGCATCATGTTGATGGTGGCCCATATTGTCTATGAGACGGCCAGGCATCATGTTGATGGTGGCCCATACTGTCTATGAGACGGCCAGGCATCATGTTGATGGTGGCCCATACTCTCTAGGAGATGGCCAGGCATCATGTTGATGGTGGCCCATACTGTCTATGAGATGGCCAGGCATCATGTTGATGGACCATACTTTGTAGGGGAGATGGCCAGGCATCATGTTGATGGTGGCCCATACTGTCTAGGGGAGACGGCCAGGCATCATGTTGATGGTGGCCCATACTGTCTAGGGAAGATGGCCAGGCATCATGTTGGTGGACCATACTGTCTAGGGGAGATGGCCAGGCATCATGTTGGTGGACCATACTGTCTAGGGGAGACGGCCAGGCATCATGTTGGTGGCCCATACTGTCTAGGGGAGATGGCCAGGCATCATGTTGGTGGACCATACTGTCTATGAGACGGCCAGGCATCATGTCCCCTCACCCCCACATGGGGTAGAGGGAGGGCAACCTCCCAGCTTTAAGTTAAAGCCACATCTTATCACTATACACTAGTGACATATTACGCAAGTGGTTAATACACCTATACAACACTCATTGTTTTATATAAAAGTTTGTGTTAATGTATGAGTTAACTGAGCTTGTTATCACCTTAAACTGTCCGCAAAAGTTGCAGATAATATTGAGAACATTCCCTGCAAATATTCCTTAAGACAGCCTACAAAAATGCTACATATTCCTTATTTCATTATGTAGGGAGTATTAAGGAAAGTTTGTAGGGAATCTGATTATTATTATCAGGAACTTTCCAGGACGGTTTAAGGTGGCAACAAGCACAGTTGACTCGTATATTAACACACAGTTTTATGTAAAACAAAGAGTGTTATGGGTATATTAACCACTAGGGTAATGTGATAAGATGTGGCTTTAACTGTGAAGTTGGGAGGTGCCCCCCCTCTACCCCAGCTGGGGAGTAAGGGGACATGATGCCTGGCCTTCTAAGACAGTATGGGCCACCATGAACATGATGCCTGGCCTTCTTCTCTAAGACAGTATGGGCCACCATGAACATGATGCCTGGCCTTCTAAGACAGCATGGGCCACCATCAACATGATGCCTGGCCTTCTAAGACAGCATGGACCACCATCAACGTAATACCTATCCTCTGAGAGAACTTTTGCCTAAACCTATCTGGTGCAGGTCTTGCAACTTTGCATTGCTCCTGACGAAGCACGAAAATGTGAAAGATCTTGAGATGAAGATTTTCACCACCTTGGCTTATTTTGTACACACACATTCTTGCACGTAATACATCAGTCTTTCTTATATGTTTTTGGTCAGATAATATCCTCATATGGTGACGTCTAGACTAGGTCATGAGGTTAAACTATTTTTGACTTGTGGCTTTTAGCACATACTGAACTTGTCTGCTGTTAGGTACTGGTTGTTTAGCACATACTGAACTTGTCTGCTGTTAGGTACTGGTTGTTTAGCACATACTGAACTTGTCTGCTGTTAGGTACTGGTTGTTTAGCACATACTGAACTTGTCTGCTGTTAGGTACTGGTTGTTTAGCATATACTGAGCTTGCCTGCTGTTAGGTACTGGTTGTTTAGCATATACTGAGCTTGCCTGCTGTTAGGTACTGGTTGTTTAGCATATACTGAGCTTGCCTGCTGTTAGGTACTGGTTGTTTAGCATATACTGAGCTTGCCTCTGTTAGGTACTGGTTGTTTAGCATATACTGAGCTTGCCTGCTGTTAGGTACTGGTTGTTTAGCATATACTGAGCTGCAGTTTACATGTAGGTTTCCCCATTCTTTAAGCAATCTTTGTGTGTTAACTTTGAAGTGACTTACTGGATTGCTAGTACCTGTAGAGGTACGAAACAAGTTACATGAGGTCTGCTCGTGTGAGTCTGATTGCTTATAGATTGAGCTTCTTCTGTGCTGACTGCTGCGCAGGCCTTACAACATGGTTGTTTTGACTGTGACAGTCATGATAGACCAGGCACAAGGCTGTGCAGGGAGCAGAGGGTCTGCTGGAGCTTACCTGTGCTCTCTGTGCTGCACGCACAGACATAAGCACCACCCTTCGACGCACACCACCAACACCACCACCGCACATTGTTCTGCTGCCACACTAACCTGCATCACTCATGAGACTACCTGCACCACACCACCCCCCAGCACCACCACACCACCAGCACCACCACTGCCCAGCACCACCCACTCCAGCACCACCACTATCCAACACCACACCCACATCCACCACCACACCCAACACCACCACCCACCTCCACCCCACGACTACCACACCACCCACCCACACCACCACACCACCCCACCCACCCACACCCACACCGCACCACCACCCACACTCCCAACACCACACACCCCAAAACATCTCCACCCCACCTCACACCACACCCTCCACTCCACCACACCCCACCACTCCTCCACCAACACCAACCCACCTCCACCACACACCCTCACCCCACCCACCCACCACCACCTCACACAACCACCTCCACCCACACCACACCCTCCACCACACCACACACCCTCCACCCAGCAACACCCACCCTCCACCCAGCACCACACCCACCCTCCACCCAGCACCACCACTACCCTCCACCCAGCACCACCACTACCCTCCACCCAGCACCACCACTACCCTCCACCCAGCACCACCACTACCCTCCACCCAGCACCACACCACCCACCACCCAGCACCACCACCACCTCCACCCAGCACCACCACACCTCCACCCAGCACCACCCACCACTCCACCCAGCACCACCCACCCTCCACCCAGCACCACCACTACCCTCCACCCCACCACCTCCACCCAGCACCACCACTACCCTCCACCCAGCACCACCACCCCACAACCACACCACCACTACCCACACCTACCACCCACACACCACCATCCACACACCCAGCACCACCACACAACACCCACACCACCCACCTCCACCCACCACTCCACTAACACCCACCACTCCACTTAACACCCACCACTCCACTAACACCCACCACTCCACTTCCACCTACCACTCCACTAACACCCACCACTCCACTAACACCCACCACTCCACTTACACCCACCACTCCACTAACACCCACCACTCCACTAACACCCACCACTCCACTAACACCCACCACTCCACTTACACTCACCACTCCACTAACACCCACCACTCCACTTACACCCACCACTCCACTAACACCCACCACTCCACTAACACCCACCACTCCACTAACACCCACCACTCCACTAACACCCACCACTCCACTTCCACCTACCACTCCACTCTACACCCCACTCCACTCCACCACCACTCCACTAACACCACCACTCCACTAACACCCACCACTCCACTAACACCCACCCCACTTACACTACCACTCCACTACACCATCCACTTCCACCTACCACCCACACCACCACTCACTAACACCCACCACTCCACTAACCACCACCCACCACCCACCATCCACTAACACCCACCACTCCACTTACACCCACCACTCAACTAACACCCACCACTCCACTTACACCCACCACTCAACTAACACCCACCACCCCCACACCACCACTCCACTACACCCACCACTCCACTACACCACCACTCCACTTACACCCACCACTCCACTAACACCACCACTCCACTTACACCCACCACTCCACTAACACCCACCACTCCACTAACACCCACCACTCCACTTACACCCACCACTCCACTTACACCCACCACTCCACTTACACCCGGTGTCTTGTGGTACAGTGTTTCTGGTGTCTTGTGGTACAGTGTTTCTGTGTCTTGTGGTACAGTGTTTCCTGTGTCTTGTGGTACAGTGTTTCTGGTGTCTTGTGGTACAGTGTTTCTGGCGTCATGTGGCAGTGTTTCTGGTGTCTTGTAATACAGTGTTTCTGGTGTCTTGTGGTACAGTATTTCTGTAGTCTTGTGGTACAGTGTTTCTGGTGTCTTGTGGTACAGTGTTTCCTGTGTCTTGTGGTACAGTGTTTCTGGTGTCTTGTGGTACAGTGTTTCTGGTGTCTTGTGGTACAGTGTTTCTGGTGTCTTGTGGCAGTGTGTGTCTTGTGCGTTTCTGGGTCTTGTGGCAGTTTTCTGTGTCTTGTAATTTTTGCTGTGGCAGTTTGGCTGTAAGTGTTTCAGTGTCTTGTGAGTTTCTGTGTCTTGTGATTGTATTTGTATGTGGTAAGTGTTTCTGTCTGTACAGTTCTGTGTCTGTGGCAGTTTGGTTCTTGTGGTACAGTGTTTCGTCTTGTGTCAGTGTTTCGTGTCTTGTGACAGGTTTGTCTTGTGTACAGTGTTCTGTCTTGTGAGTGTTTTGGTGCTGTGGTAAGTGTCTGGTCTGTGGACAGTGTTTCTGTGTCTGTGATTCGTGCATCCATTTCAAGCGGTCTTGTGGATTTTCGGGCTGGGTAGGTTTCTGTGCTGTGTCGTTGTCTGTACAGGTTTCTGGTGCTGGCTTCTGGTCTTGTGCAGTTTTGGTCGACAGTTTGTCAGTTTTCTTGTCTTAAGTGTTGGGTTTGTACAGTTCTGTGTTGTGTCAGTTTTCTGTGTCTTGTGGTACAGTTTTGTGTCTTGGTACAGTTTTCTGGTGTCTTGTGGTACGTTTGCCTTGCATTTTCGTTCTGCAGTTTTCTGTTCTTGTGGTACAGTTTCTGTGTCTTGTGGTACAGTTGTGTCTTTGTACAGTTTCTGCGGGCAGTGTTTCTGGTGTCTTGTGGTACAGTGTTTCTGGTCTTGTGGTACAGTTTTCTGTGTCTTGTGTACATTCTCCTTACGTGTTTTCTGTGTTTGTGGTACAGTGTTTGTGTCTTGTGGTAAGTGTTTTGGTATCTTGTGGTACAGTGTTTTGGCGTCTTGTGCTGTTTCTGGGTCTTGTGGTACAGTGTTTCTGGTGTCTTGTGGTCAGTTTTTGGTGTCTTGTGGACAGTGTTTCTGGTGTCTTGTGGTACAGTGTTTCTGGTTCTTGTGGACAGTTTTCGTGTCTTGTGGACAGTGTTCTGGTGTCTTGTGGTCAGTGTTTCTGTGTCTTGTGGTACAGTGTTTCTGGGTCTTGTGGCAGTGTTTCTGGTGTCTTGTGGACAGTGTTTCCGTTCTTGTGGTACAGTGTTTCTGGTGTCTTGTGGTACAGTGTTTCTGGCGTCTTGTGGTACAGTGTTTCTGGTGTCTTGTGGTACAGTGTTTCTGGGTCTTGTGGTACAGTGTTTCTGGTGTCTTGTGGTACAGTGTTTCTGGTGTCTTGTGGTACAGTATTTCTGGAGTCTTGTGGTACAGTGTTTCTGGTGTCTTGTGGTACAGTGTTTCTGGCGTCTTGTGGTACAGTGTTTCTGGTGTCTTGTGGTACAGTATTTCTGGCGTCTTGTGGTACAGTGTTTCTGGTATCTTGTGGCAGTGTTTCTGGTGTCTTGTGGAAGTTTTTCTGGTGTCTTGTGGCAGTGTTTCTGGTGTCTTGTGGCAGTGTTTCTGGTGTCTTGTGGCAGTGTTTCTGGTGTCTTGTGGTACAGTGTTTCTGGTGTCTTGTTGTACAGTGTTTCTGGTGTCTTGTGGAACAGTGTTTCTGGCGTCTTGTGTACAGTGTTTCTGGTGTCTTGTGGTACAGTGTTTCTGGTGTCTTGTGGTACAGTGTTTCTGGTGTCTTGTGGCACGTGTTTCTGGTGTCTTGTGGACAGTGTTTCTGTGTCTTGTGGTACAGTGTTTCTGGTGTCTTGTGTACAGTGTTTCTGGTATCTTGTAGTACAGTGTTTCTGGTGTCTTGTGGTACAGTGTTTCTGGTATCTTGTAGTACAGTGTTTCTGGTGTCTTGTGGTACAGTGTTTCTGGCGTCTTGTGGTACAGTGTTTCTGGTGTCTAGTGGTACAGTGCTTATGGCGTCTTGTGGTACAGTGTTTCTGGTGTCTTGTGGTACAGTGTTTCTGGTGTCTTGTGGCAGTGTTTCTGGTGTCTTGTGGTACAGTGTTTCTGGTGTCTTGTGGCAGTGTTTCTGGTGTCTTGTGGTACAGTGTTTCTGGTGTCTTGTGGTACAGTGTTTATGGTGTCTTGTGGTACAGTGTTTCTGGTGTCTTGTGGTACAGTGTTTCTGGTGTCTTGTTGTACAGTGTTTCTGGTGTCTTGTGGTACAGTGTTTCTGGTGTCTTGTGGTACAGTGTTTCTGGTGTCTTGTGGTATAGTGTTTCTGGTGTCTTGTGGTACAGTGTTTCTGGTGTCTTGTTGTACAGTGTTTCTGGTGTCTTGTGGTACAGTTTTTCTGGTGTCTTGTGGTACAGTGTTTCTGTCGTCTTGTAGTACAGTGTTTCTGGTGTCTTGTAGTACAGTGCTTATGGCGTCTTGCGGCAGTGTTTCTGGTGTCTTGTGGTACAGTGTTTCTGGTGACTTGTGGTACAGTGTTTCTGGTGTCTTGTGGTAGTGTTTCTGGTGTCTTGTGGTACAGTGTTTCTGGTGTGTTGTGGCAGTGTTTTTGGTGTCTTGTGGTACAGTGTTTCTGGTGTCTTGTGGTACAGTGTTTCTGGTGTCTTGTGGTGCCGACAGTGTTTCTGGTCTTGTGGTACAGTGTTTCTGGTGTCTTGTGGTCAGTGTTCTGGTGTCTTGTGGTACAGTGTTTCTGGTGTCTTGTGGTACAGTGTTTCTGGTGTCTTGTGGTACAGTGTTTCTGGTGTCTTGTGGTACAGTGTTTCTGGTGTCTTGTGGTACAGTGTTTCTGGTGTCTTGTGGCAGTGTTTCTGGTGTCTTGTGGTACAGTGTTTCTGGTGTCTTGTGGTACAGTGTTTCTGGTGTCTTGTGGTACAGTGTTTCTGGTGTCTTGTGGTACAGTGTTTCTGGTATCTTGTGGTACAGTGTTTCTGGTGTCTTGTGGTACAGTGTTTCTGGTGTCTTGTGGTACAGTGTTTCTGGTGTCTTGTGGTACAGTGTTTCTCTGGTGTCTTGTTTGGTACAGTGTTTCTGGTGTCTTGTGGTACAGTGTTTCTGGTTCTTGTGGTACAGTGTTTCTGGTGTCTTGTGGTACAGTGTTTCTTTTGGTAGTCTTGGCTGGGTACAGTGTTTCTGGTGTCTTGTGGTACAGTGTTTCTGGTGTCTTGTGGTACAGTGTTTCTGGTGTCTTGTGGTACAGTGTTTCTGGTGTCTTGTGGTACAGTGTTTCTGGTGTCTTGTGGTACAGTGTTTCTGGTGTCTTGTGGTACAGTGTTTCTGGTGTCTTGTGGTACAGTGTTTCTGGTGTCTTGTGGTACAGTGTTTCTGGTGTCTTGTGGCAGTGATTCTGGTGTCTAGTGGTACAGTGTCAAACACTCTGTGAACACACTTGTTAATACAATCTTCTCTTATTGTACTCATCACGCTCGTTTTTCACTAGAATTATTTAACACATTCTCCCATCTTCTTCTCTCTCTCTCTCTCTCCACCATGTTGTTATGGCAGTGTATATATAGATTTAGAACTGCGCCCTTAAACACATTCCACAGGGGTTTCTCTCTACTGAGTACATATTGAGGGTTTTAAAAGCGTTCCTAGTAATTTAAATGCTTTATTGGCTCTATGCAGGTTGTAAACAATCTCTGCATCTGTTCCAGCCCTGAACAATACTGTTCCAGCTGATATCTCTCCTGCCCTGAACAATACTGTTCCAGCTGATATCTCTCCTGCCCTGAACAATACTGTTCCAGCTGTGATATTTCTCTTGCCCTGAACAATACTGTTCCAGCTGTGATCTCTCTCCCGCCCTGAACAATACTGTTCCAGCTGTGATATCTCTCCTGCCCTGAACAATACTGTTCCAGCTGTGATATCTCTCCTGCCCTGAACAATACTGTTCCAGCTGTGATCTCTCTCCTGCCCTGAACAATACTGTTCCAGCTGTGATATCTCTACTGCCCTGAACAATACTGTTCCAGCTGTGATATCTCTCCTGCCCTGAACAATACTGTTCCAGCTGTGATATCTCTCCTGCCCTGAACAATACTGTTCCAGCTGTGATATCTCTCCTGCCCTGAACAATACTGTTCCAGCTGTGATATCTCTCCTGCCCTGAACAATACTGTTCCAGCTGTGATATCTCTCCTGCCCTGAACAATACTGTTCCAGCTGTGATATCTCTCCCACCCTGAAATAAGCTGTCACAGCAGAACACTTTAAGGGAGAGTGCAGCTTTGAAGTGTTACCGCTGGTATTATTTCTCTTGTTCTGAGTTTTCATTATCCTCTCTGTTATTTTGCAAGTTTTCGTGACATTTATCTTATTGTGTTGTTTGTTGCGCCTCTTGAATGGACCAAATATATATTCTGTATATATTTATCATATAATTTTATATTGGAGATGTTTTCATTAGTAACTAAAATGAAAATATCTTATTTTATTATTTGACCTAAATAAGTAGGATATATTTAGTTATGCATATAAGTGATTGTTGACACTTGTACATCTGGTGTTCACTGGCTTGGGTAGCTACTGGCTGGGGTAGCTACTGGCTGGGGTAGCTACTGGCTGGGGTAGCTACTGGCTGGGGTAGCTAAAGTCATCTGATCAAACCGGATGTTGGGCTGCTGGGTTTACCTCACACAATTACCTCCTTGTCTCTCTCAGGAGACACATCAAGCCCTCTCTCTGGTGGTGGATTTGTGGAGACAGCTGAATTAATGTGCTTTGTCAGCCCTTTTACGTTAGTCTGTGGTGGGCAAGACGGAACTTACTGCTCGACACTGTGAAACTCCTTTTGTAGATATTTGTGGTCGGTGTGAATCTAAGTACGAAGATATTACTAGGTTTAAGCATATAATTTTAAATCTCTTTATATTAATATACCGGTTGTAATAAGATATTATGGTTAATGAATTATACAAAGATGTATATACCAACAGAAGTGAAGATTATCTTATTATTTGTCAAATATTTTGTATATATCCAATTCGACAACTTTATTATTAAAGGCCTCAAGTTTTATCTAATTGTTTTATGCTCTTGTATAATTAATCCCAATTACATATAGAAAAGAGCTACAGAGTAGACTCTTAAATAACTGGAATAGAATAGTTTATAACATCTTGTTACAAAACCAGGAACAGGCCAGAGGTGGATCAATTTGTTGACCCTCTAGCAAGCTCTGGAGTCCTCTGTTGAAGACGCTTTTTGTAATATTATTTGACAGAAAGGGCAACTTACATTATTACAGACACATTATTACACATAGATCCTTCACGTGTAACTTTCGTTCTATTTGAAGTTTTTGCATCCATTATACAGTCTTAAGTTCACTCTTTCCATATATTAGTAGGTAAAAGTGAACGTCATCTTGTTCTCTGTTGCAAAACTTTGCTTATATCTTCCTGCAACTTTAGTATTTCTACTGCCAGTGATTTTTGTGTTTATTTTCGTATCTGCAAATGATACGTAACCAAGACCAGTGTTCATATCTATCTGCAGTGTATAAAATTTTAAATTAATTTAAAAGTGCAGAATATGGTACATGTCAACACATGTACAAACACATGCATACACACACCAGTATGCGCGCACGCGCTGTGTTAGTTACCATTTTGTCCTAGGCACATGTCGATTAGACACTAGGCCTGTTGTATGTGTGTGTGTGTGTGTGTGTGTGTGTGTGTGTGTGTGTGTGTGTGTGTGTACGAAACACTTCGAAATGTTTCGGCCCCGCCGGGAATTGAACCCGGGCCCTCCGTGCGTGAAGCAAGAGCGCTAGCCACCATGCCATCGGGGCGTATTGTGTATGCGTGTATGTCTGAACACATGCGTAAGCTCGCTCAAAATCACACACAACATAAGGAGCACCGCAACAAGTCAACTGGCCCATGCTAAGAAGGTCCAACTCGCACCTACTCACTTAGCTACACAAGGTTTTCGCTTTATTGACGATATTCGGCAGTTGGTTCTACTCAGCCACAATTGTTACCAAACCTGTCTTGGTTAGATGTTTTTAGTATATTATTTATAACCCCTTTATTTATTCCTGTCTTCCATTTATACACCTCAATCATTTCTTTTTATTAACACATCAGCCGTTTCCCACCAAGGCAGGATGGTCCGAAAAATAAAAAAACATTTATCATCATTCATTCCATCACTGTCTTGCCAGAGGCATGCTTACATTACAGTTATAAACCTGCAACATTAAAACCCCTCATTCAGAGTGCCGACACTGTACTTCCCATTTCCAGGAATCAAGTCCGGCCTGCCAGTTTCCCTGAATCCTTTCATGTTACCTTGCTTACACTCCAACAGCACGTCAAGTTCTAAAAACCATTTGCTCCTATCTAACACGCTCACGCACGCTTGCTGGAAGTCCAAACCCCTCGCACACAAAACCTCCTTTACCCCCTCCCTCCAACCTTTCCTAGGCCGACCCCTACTCCGCCTTCCCTCCACTACAGATTTATACACTTGAAGTCATTCTATTTCATTCCATCCTCTCTACATGTCCAAACCACCTCAATAACCCCTCCTCAGCCCTCTGGATAATAGTTTTGGTAATCCCACACCTCCTCCTAATCTCCAAACTATGGATTCTCTGCTTTATATTCACACCACACATTGCACGCAGACATGACATCTCCACTGCCTCCAACCTTCTCCTTGTTGCAACATTCACCACTCATGCTTCACACCCATATAAGAGTGATGGTATAACTATATTCTCATACATTTTCCTCTTTGCTTTCATGGATAAAGTTCTTTGTCTCCACAAGCTCCTCAGTGCACCACTCACCTTTTTCCCCTCGTCAATTCTATGATTCACCTCATCTTTCATAGACCCATCTGCTGACACGTCCACTCTCAAATATCTGAATACATTCACCTCCTCCATACTCTCTCCCTCCAATCTGATATCCAATCTTCCATTAACTAATTTTTTTGCTATCATCATCACCTTACTCTTTCCTATATTCACTTTTAATTTCCTTCTTTTACATACCCTATCAAACTCATCCACCAACCTCTGTAACTTCTCTTCAGAACCTCCCAAAAGCACAGTGTCATCAGCAAAGAGCAACTGTGACAACTCCCACTTTGTGTTAGATTCTTTGTCTTTTAACCCCACACCTCTTGCCATCACCCGAGCATTTACTTCTCTTACAACTCCATCTATAAATATATTGAACAACCACGGTGACATCACACATCCCTGTCTAAGGCCTACTTTTACCCAGAAAAAATCTCCCTCTCGCCTACATACTCTAACCTGAGCCTCACTATCCTTGCAACATCTGCCACATTGCCCCCCCCCCATCTACCCTATCTAAATCCATAAATGCCACAAAACCCTATTTACTCTTATCTAAATACTGTTCACCTTTCACCTATATGTTTCATTGCAAACACTTTGTCTACACACCCCTACCCTTCCTAAAGCCTCCTTGTTCATTTGCTATCCTGCTCTCTGCCTTACTCTTAATTCTTTCAATAATAACTCTACCATACACTTTACCAAGTATACTCAACAGACTTATTCCCTATAATTTTTACACTATTTTTGTCCCCTTTGCCTTTATACAAAGGAACTATGCATGCTCTCTGCCAATCCCTAGGTACCTTACCCTCTTTCATACATTATTAAATAAAGGCACTAACCACTCCAAAACTATATCCCCACCTGCTTTTAACATTTCTATCTTTATCCCATCAATCCCAGCTGCTTTACCCCTTTCATTCTACCCACTGCCCCACACACTTCCCCCACACTCACAACTGGTTCTTACTTACTCCTATGTTATTCCTCCTTGCCCTATACACAAAATCACAGCTTCCCTATCTTCATCAACATTTAACAATTCCTCAAAATATTCCCTCCATCGTCCTGATACCTCTAACTCTCCTCTCCTATTTTTAACTATCAAATCCACTCATTCCCTAGGCTTCCTCAACTTATTAATCTTACTCCAAAACTTTTTCTTATTTTCAACAAAATTTGTTGATAACATCTCACCCACTCTCTCATTTGCTCTCTTTTTACATTGCTTCACGACTCTTTTAACCTCTCTTTTCTCTCCATATACTTCTCCCATCTTGCATAACTTCTACTTTGTAAAAACCTCTCATATGCTAACTTTTCTCTCTTACTACTCTCTTTACATCATCATTCCACCAATCGCTCTTCTTCCCTCCCACACCCACTTTCCTGTAACCACAAACTTCTGCTGAACACTCCAACACTATACTATTCTTAAACTTACCCCATACATCTTCTACCCCATTGCCTATACTCTCACTAGCCCATCTATCCTCCAACAGTTGTTTATATCTTACCCTAACTGCCTCCTTTACTTTATAAACCTTCACCTCTCTCTTACTTGCTGCTTCCATTTTCCTTGTATCCCATCTACCTTTTACTCTCAGTGTAGCTACAACTAAAAAGTGATCTGATATATCTGTGGCTCCTCTATAAACATGTACATCCTGAAAGTCTACCCAACAGTCTTTAATCTACCAATACGAAGTCCAACAAACTACTACATATTCCCTTAATTCTATGCCTTTTCTAGAGTGCAGATTGAGTGCCTTCAGTCTATCCTGGTAGGAAGGTCGTCTGTTACATGGGATCGATTTTGTCACCCTTATTTATGTCCATTCTGTTACAATGACTTTGTCATCCTTATTTATGTCCATTCTGTTACAATGGGCAGAGCTACACAGCATAATCTAAATGCCTTACCAACGATATATCGAACTGAAGAATAAAATGAGGACTCCTCTTACTTATTACAGTGGACCCCAGGATTTCGTACAGCTCCCAACTCGAACAATTATGTAAGTGTATTTTTGTAAGTGCTTTTGTAAGTGTATTTTTGAGGGTCTGAAACGGACTAACCTAATTTAAATTCGTCCTTATGGGAAGAAATTCGTCTCGGTAATGGCACTCGAACAGCCTTCTGGAACGAATTATTGACAAAATCCGGGGTCCACTTGGGTCATACAGCGCTCCTGTTACTTTTACTTCTTGATATGAAGCCAAAAATTCAATTAGCATTAATAATAATAATAATAATTTATTTTGAAATGATGCATGGTTGTACAAAGGAATATAATAGTTGGGTGTACATGCCAAAAGCCCCTTTGTATGCAGAGCATTTTGGGCAAACTTAAAATTAACTTAAGACTACTAAGTCAATAACAGTTCATATGGTCATTAGATGAGTTACAATGAGTACAAGAGAATTGAGTATTCTATTAGGTACGTAATGCTATATGGCTTTAATAAGTCTAATACGTTGAGCAGTTCAGTATAGAATAATTACAGTTTTGATATAGTTTATAAAAAGTACAGTATTACAATTTAGAACAAATTTAAACTACAGTGGACCCCCGGATTTCGTACTACTCCTAACTCGAACAATTATGTAAGTGTATTTTTGCAAGTGCTTTTGTAAGTATATTTTTGGGGGTCTAAAAGGACTAATCTAATTTACGTTATTCCTTACGGTAACAAATTCATTCGGTAACGGCACTCGAACAGCATTCTGGAACGAATTATGGCCGATAACCGGGGTCCACTGTATTTACAATATTAAGTACAGTGGAACTTGGCTTACGAGTGGCCTACCATGTGAGTTTTTCAGAATACGAGCAATCACTGGTCGATTTTTGTTTCTGGATACGAGCGAAATTTCAGGATGTGAGCGGGCCTCAAGGAAGGTTCCTTGATGCTGGTGAGGGCTCTTGATCTAGGGAATTGGATCTGTGCTCCAGTTCCCTAAATTAATAATAATAATCATTATTATTACTATAAGAATACATACGTACTAATAAATAATAATAATACATACTGTAATAGTAGTAATAAATTATTTTTGGTAAATATTTTTTTTCTCAGTTGTTTGTTGGGCTATCTTATTGAAACTTGGGTAATGCATGATGAAAAGATGCTTCTTAACGTACATCAAAAATGAAAGAAATCAGACCATAAATAACGGAGTTCACTTCTCAGCCATTAGCCGCACCTTAGCGGTATATTTTCGTATGGTTTTTATGGTTGTATTCCCGTTTATTTGGTCTCATTTGATAGAATGGAAGATAAAATACAAAAATAGATATAATTTTGATTGGTTTCACGACAAAAAGTACCTTGAAATTGAGCTCAAAGTAGTGGAAATGTTCGATTCTTTGTTCAAGAGTATACAAATGACATCACCGTCCAATACCTGTCCATGTGGCCATTCCAATATGCAAGTCATGAATGGGTTGACATTATTTATACAATTACTATTACAATAATGCAGTAGTCTGCATAACAGTAAATCTTTGATTTTTTGAGTGAATAAAAATTTCAAATGGTAAGCAAGAGTATTATTATAAGAATACGTATGTACTAATAAATAATAGTAGTACAGTGGACCCCCGGTGTTCGTCCTGTTCGAAACTCGCCCTTTTATGTAAGTGTATTTTTTTAAATGCTTTTATAAGTGTATTTTTGGGGGTCTAAAAGGACTAGTCTACTTTTCATTATTCTTTATGGGAATAAATTTGTTTGGTAATGGCACTTGAACAGCATTCTGGAACGAAAAAATAACGAAAACCGGGGGTTCACTGTAATAATAATAATACGTATAAAATAATAATTATACGTATGTACAATAATACAGTGGGCCCCCGGTTATCGGCCATAATTGGTTCCAGAATGCTGTTCGAGTGCCGTTACCGAACGAATTTATTCCCATAAGGAATAATGTAAATTAGATTAGTCCATTTAGACCCCTAAAAATATACTTACAAAAGCACTTACAAAAATACACTTACATAATTGTTCGAGTTGGGAGCAGTATGAAATCCGGGGGTCCACTGTATATGTAATATAATGATATAAATTACGTATTATAAGAATATGTACGTACTAATAAATAATAATAATAATACGTATAATAGTATATAATAATATAATATGTATAATAATAATGTACTATAATAATAATTATAATAGACTGCTTTGAAAGGCCATCACTAGATGGCAGTGAATACCACAACAATGCTGGAACAGTTATGGCTGCCTCCACTTGTCACATAATGACATATTTTATTCATTCTAGAGTATATATCAGGTTTCTATGTTATTTATATTGTTTATTATGTCATATTAGATGAATTGTGATAGATAAATAAGCCGTAGAGTTGATATTAGCGAAATATTGAAGTATCTTGTCGTGCCTCCTGAGGGCCGGAACGGATTAATTGCATTTCAATTGTAATTTAAATGAGGAAAACTGACTCAGCATACGAGCAAGCTCATGGAACAGATTAAACTAATAAGTAGAGGTTCCACTGTATTACAATTTAATACATTTGAAAACAATGAGATTGAAACACTTACAGGTTTGAAGTTATAAGTAAATGGTTGATCAATCATCAGCAATATACAATAATGAAATTAAAGCAACTTTAAGTTCAAGTTAAATTATCAATTCGTTGAGCAGACTTAAGTTTTTAGAATTTTTGAGTAGCTTTTGAGTACAGTGGAACCCCGACTTACGATGTTATCATCTTACGTTATTTTCGATAACCGATATTTATAACGTAAGAAATTTGATTGTGACTTACGATGTTTGCTTCGTTTACCGACTTTCGATCGGACCTGTCCGCTTGGCGTCCAGCTGAGCGCGCACTCCAGGGAGCGTCAGTGCTATTGTTTACAAGCGAGAGCGACCACCCACCCACACCCACGCATTCATACCAGTATATTGTCATTATTCCACTGTTTTTAGTGCTTGCAACTGCTAAATAAGCTACCATGGGTCCAAGGAAAGATCCTAGTGCTAAGCCTGTGGCAAAGAGGAACAGAAATATATGTACGATAGAAGTGAAGAAGGAGATAATAGAAAATATGAAAGTGGAGTGCGTATCAGTGAGCTGGCCAGGCTGTATGGTAAACCCTATTCTACCATCGCTACCATTGTGGATAAGAAATATTCAAGTAAAATCAAGGAAGCTGTTGTTGCAAAAGGTGCATCTGTGATCACAAAACACAGACCACAAGTGCTGGAAAATG